>LUCH01001604.1:13585-44899 GCA_013368495.1 Paragonimus heterotremus
TTTGTACATTTCAATGTTAACAAACCTTTGCAATGAAAACTCAATACAGTGCGAATACGACTGATCTAATACCGTAACCAGATGCTGGGTAAAGAAAGATATATTTTTATATTCGTCTTTCATACATCGTTAGTGCAACGCAAGTAGCACAACCGTGTGGACCAAAGAAGATTTTAAAACAGCCCAAACAGCACGCCCCATATGGTCTCTTAGAGGACCTCAGGGGGCTTTTGCAAAAGCTCATGGGAGCACTGCAATTTCGGTCAGTAGTTGACACCGAACAGCCATCTTTTATTTTATTTTCGATATAATTAACATTGCGCAATAACGTGATGACAACAAATAACAGATTGCGACAACCTACCGGCATTTGAATTCAACCCACCCGGATCTCTGTTGGTTATGTGAAAGTGATGCATTAACACAGAACAAAAATGTGACAAGTTAACACGTGGACACCAACGTCAACAACAGAAATAAAGAAATCGCAAGAAGTACATAGCATGGGATAACGCAGTGTAATTGTCTTGAAGAACCAACTTATTTACAAGGCCCCATTTTGCCCCGTTAAAAGTGGGACTGTGGGCTACATGGGAGGACCCTCACTGGAGCCACTGGAGCCAATCTGAGACTGGTGTGATATATGGATGTGTGCATAACAGCACTATTAAAGTCCTCATGATCTTCAAGGGGTAAAATTTGTAACATGGTGAAAGTGTAGGATCAGTCGAACTGAAGACGACCGGATGAGAATAGCACGACGCGTAGACAAAGAATATACTGTCGACCTAGATCGACCTCGCAGCTGCGAGGTCAACGCGAGAGTAAACGAATACCGAGACGAAACGATAACAGAGCGGAGCGACATGCGAGCAGGAAGCGGGGTCGTACGTTCGAGTGCGCGAGTACTTTTCGGTATCTTTGCTCGTTCAAACAAATGTTTAAGCACATAGAAAAATTGGAAACAAAAAGAGTACAAATGGCACTGAGAACTAAGGTGAAGATGATGATGCGAACTACGATCGTAGCTCTAATATGGTTGACAATAATGAACAGGATCGCTACAAAGAACGTCTCCTGCGCAAAGGCAGCTACGCTGAACCCGTCGGCGCTGGTGCTCCAGTCTATCTGGCTGCCGTGTTGGAATACTTGGCAGCTGAGGTTTTGGAGTTAGCCGGCAATGCTGCCCGAGACAACAAGAAGACCCGTATCATTCCCCGTCACTTGCAACTGGCCATCCGCAACGACGAGGAGTTGAACAAGCTGCTTAGAAAAGGTTGTCAAACCCTTACTATCACTCCACCCTTCTCATTACTCAGTATAACCTCATCTGTATACCTTAGGCTAGCTTACATTAATTTTCCACGACAGTCGGGGCACCGCCTGTAGTAACTAGAAGAAACATGTGGGAACATTGACGTCCGAAATGTGTGCGGGATAAAAAAACTTAGGCGCAAGATGTACGTGTGAGATGTTTCACCTACAAACTTTAAGTGCTAATAGGAAACGTTGCGAACAAACCGCATGCACAGAAAAATATCACTTCACAGGCGTTCTTTAAAAACGTATTATTGTTAATACGAGCAACGCTACAAAACTCATTTAGAACCACTTCAGGTAGGTGTTCACGTAGTGAACTTGCACGAAAACTTCATCCGTCAGTGATTATTTAATAAAACTTATTGGCTTATATAGTAACCTGGATTTCAGGAATTCGCCAAAAATGGTATGTCATTTAATATGGGAGATATTACAAACTGGTGATGAAACAAACTTAAAGGAGTCTAACGAGTGCAAAAAGCGGGTCATTGTTTTTCATCCGTTACATCCTGAATGACAGAAATGATTTCTGTTGCGTAAACTGTTTCTACCTTCTAGAGCACATGACATGTGACTTACCGTAGGTCCTCTACCGTACGCGCCGCAGAATTTTAAGGTACTCAAATGGTCTAACGTTGGATACTCTCAACAGTAAACGGCGCGCAACCAGCCTAATACTGCCAATATTTTGCGTTTGATTAAACACTAAACTATTTCATTCGGCGGCGAGGTGAATATTGCCACTGAAAGTTAGTAGATTGTGCAAAATGTGACGTACGGTACAACCGTAGTTAGCTGGGCGCTTTCTACACACTTTCGTGCGTTTGTTCACTTGCTTTATGTCGGGGCAGAATTCAATCCCACAAAAATACCGTTTTATTTACCTTCGCAGCCGCCCAACTCATTACTGTTTGAAGTGACTTTTCTAGTCGGCACGGTCATGTGCCACTTTACTCTTCACATGCGTTCTCAATCTGTGTGCTAATTTCTGGCGCCCCGCCCACACGAACGCTCTTAAGTTGGGACATCACTGTACTGTGTGAATCTTTGTCTGGTCCACTTTCTGACCATGGTTCTTGATTGGTCACAAACCCTTTAAATATGATCTAGTTTGTGACCGTGTCATCTTCAGAGTGAATGACACAAAGTAGCTCTCTCTGGAAACCAGTCTTTTTTCTATGTTTTTTCGTTAGCATTGGGTGGTTGAAGTGACCGGGAAGATACGTATTAATCTTGCATGCTCCATAGTCAGATGTTCATTACCGTTGACCGTCGTTTCGCTACCTACCGTTTCACTAACTTTTATTCTGTTGTCTGTTCACGCGCTCGTAGGCTGTATATCAAGTCACAGCACTTCACTTTTTGCCAGTCAGGTCCATCATTTTAAAATAAACTGTGTTGCTCGGGTTGATATACTCTTAGTGTCATATCTTTCACTACCCATGAAGAAAGCGCTTCTCCATTTTGGTTCTTGTTCATTTGAAGAACATGACCCAGAGGCGCAACATAAACTGCATATATGCGTAAAGATTTGGTTATTGTTAATTACATTATGAACTCGCGGTAGCAAAATGTGTTTGAGTACAGTGAATTGAGTACATAACATCAACGGGAAAATACTGCAGAAAGGGCGATTGTGTTTTTCTCCATCAACCTGATTTTCGTAGTGGACATCATACCTACAAAAAACTGTGCGTCTATCCATTGTATGCAAGCATATGGATAGAAATTATAGATGTGAATAAGATGTTCCATAGACAACTATTAGTGAGGTGTTTCCATTTCGTGTTGTCGACCAAGCTCGTTACTGCTGACCTCTCTTCAGTTGGCAAAGAAACGTTTTTGAATCAATTCACGTTTTTCAATTCCGTAATATCCATAGCTTTACCCTGGAATCTGGTGTCTACAAGGACAATATTTTAACGACGTTTATCAGGGTGCATACCGATCTACCTGTGGTCGTCTTTGTGGGGAGTAGTCTAGACACTCCCCTTTCTGTTTGCTTCTTTTCAGTTCAACTTCTCGGATATGTGAAGAAGTTACTGTGTGCAAATTAGTTGCCTCGCTTTTTAACGAGGATTCTGATTATTTTAAGTCTCTTGGTGAGCTAGCACTTTCCTCTGTGCGTTTAAGAGAGTGCCTATATCTTGTTTATCTCTGGAGCTTCTCAGATAAGCTTGTACCCATTAGCACAAACTCTTGTTCCTTACCTCTCTTGAGGAAGCTATATTTGACTATGAGAACGGGCACCAACGAGAGCAGCAACTTTCGATTACGCCACCTTTCACATAACTAGTAGCTGGGTACCGTAGAGGCATGAGAAAAATCTGGGGGGTAAATTCAGTAATGTAATAACAGATGACTGTATTATAGCAGTCGGTGACAATACGCGAGTTATCGCCGTTTATAGTTGCACAGTTTGTGTGGAAAATCAATTTCTTGAAAGATAAGCTCAGTCGCCCTCCCAAAGTTAAATGGTACATCCTGCTCGATTTTTCTAATCAGAAGGGAAGGCTCCAAATGTATGTTTCAGGAATACCCAGATACGCTGTACAAAGTGAACAAACACTTCGATTTTAACTCTCGTGTGTGATTGGACTTTTTCTCATTGGCGTATAATAGACTTTGACGGTAAGTGTAGCTGGCCTACTGCATCTACCGTGTTCCCGACACAAACTTGTGATGGAGCATCCTGGTTGGTAGATCTGGAACCACCCAATGAGACAGAGATTCGCGAATGTATCTCGGCTTTCAAATGTCATAGGGCTGCTGGTCCAAATGACCTCGTGCCGGCACTTTTCAAAGAAGGTGGGGACGTGTTAGTAGTGTTTTCAACTCAGTTATTTCAACGTGTGTGGACGACGGGACCTATCCCTCCGTGCTGGGGTCACACGATAATAGTTCCCATGTTCGAGAAAGGAGCCCAACAATCATGCAAAAAACATGACCCCAGTCGTTTCCAGTGTTCTGGCATCCATTGTACTTCGTTGGCTCATTGCAGTTCGGGGAGTAAGTATTAGGGAAGAACAGGCAGAGTTTCGCCCTTTGCGGGGATATGTAGATCACACTTTCACTTTTTATCAAATCCTGGAGCAGCGTCATCATCATCATAGCAGCCACGAGGCTGACTAGATGGTACGGTAGTTCGGGCTGCCGCTCACTTCAACAGTGACGTGGAATATCCTAGAAGAAAACGCTACTAAGATATTTGAAGGTCACTACAGGAAGACTAAGTGGGACAACTAGTAATTGTTTGGATACAAGTACGTCATTGACTGAGACACGTCGCCATCTCAGATAGCGTCTCTAACTAGCGGCTAGAGTGGTCACGGGGACCCCATCCAGGCAGGCAACACGTACTCACTTTGCTCAGTGGAACAGTCAGGGTCTTCATATTTCGTGACCACGTTGTTGATTGACCACCATGTGGTTTCACCCAATTGGTGGTAATCTCAGCATATAATGCCCGGTACGGTAAACGCTCAGATGACATACGGGATACGTGACCCAGCCATCACAAGCTGCGCACCGTAAGTAGTTGACTAATTGATCGCACATCCCGGGCGTTCCGGAATACGCATCGGCGAAGTGGCGCACTGTTCACACGATCAGTTCGTTTAGTGTGGGCTATTTGGCGGAGACAACAATGGTCAAACACAGCAAGTCTGTTTATAACTTCTTTGTGAACAGGTCACGTTTCCGAACCATAAAGTAACGTACACAGACATTATATACCCTTCCTTTCAGCGACAACCAGACGTCTTTTCGACGTCACAAATGACGCAATTTAGAAAAGGCAACTCCTGCCTTTGCAATCCTCGCTGATATCTCATCAGCAATATTACAGGCTGACGAGATAGTGCTACTTAAGTATATGAAAGTATCCACAGTCTCAAGCGGATTACCTGCTGGCCAGCAGGCTAGCAATTTAGAAGAGATCCATTTGGGAAAAATCTGGACTTTGGCTGGATTCGAACCAGCGATTGCCATATTTCTCGACTATGAAGATGCGTTTGATTCGTTAGATCGATCTAAACTTGAGTCGTTTAAACGCAAGGATATACCGACCAAGTATGTCAACAGACTGTCGGCGCTTTAATCCCATACTTCAACTCAAGTTAGGGTTCACCGCGAGCTGTCTGATAGTTTCAGCACCAGCGACGACGTACGTCAAAGCTGTCCGCTCCCACCGTTTCTATTCGATTTCGTCATAAGCACACTAATAGAGGATTGTCCCCGATAATCACAAGATGTCGGTATGAACCTCTTACCTGGTGGAAGGCTGGCTGATCTTGATTATTCTGACGATAAGATGTTATTGTTTGACACTTTCCAAGCAGCACAATCAACGCTATACGCAATTTTGTGTTGTGCCAAATACTTTGGAAAGCGCTTTGAAACCTCAGAGGGCAAAATGTTTTTGCAGGACTACTATGATTACGTAGCTTTATCGTTAGACAGTAAAATCAAGGAGACTATTCATCGGTTTGTGAACCTGGGAAGCTGCGTCAGCGGTGACGGTGTAATTGTAAGGAATGAAATAGAAGCTTGCATCTCTCGTTCAATCCTTACATTTGCAAAGAATTAGATGGTTAGGTCATGTTCCATGCATGCCGGTTATTCGTCTGTCACACCGAGCACTCTTTGCCGACATTGCGGCCGACTGGCGCATGATGCGATGTGGACAGATGATGACTTGGCGTAGACAAAGTAAGTCGTTCACGTAGGGGTTAGTCACTGTGGGTGGGGTCCGTCTCCCAGGCTGGAGCCCTCGCGATTCGCACAGTCGGAGGCTTGAGACGTTAGGTGAGATGGCGGCTAACCGAGCTCAGTGGTATGCATGTTGTCGTTGTTTGTCCGAGTTGTCTGTGAAGTGAGCGCATTTAATGACGCGGGGAAGTGAAAGCCGTAAGGAAGCTATCTTGTTGATGACACCTGAATTCCACTTACAGCCCGGTTATTTGTATGCAAGGTGTAGGCGCCTTGACGTTTCACGTTTGAATATAGACGTAGTTATTTTAGTAGTTAGGTCCATTCCTCCTCCCCTTCTTTTTTGACAATCTTCTCATAGGGATTTTTCTCTTTTTTCCTTCGTGGGTGTGTGGCAGTTAAGCATCAGTGTGAACCACTGATGTATTGCTGTCTGTGACGGTGATGATGATGCTGATGACGCGTTGTATGATAAAGTCAGTGTTACTTGAGTATGACTTGCGTTTGAGAACATCTTATGTACAATAGACGTAAAAACCTTTATCTGGCAGTGTGCATTCAGGAAATTTGGTCTTGCAATTTCACAGGTTTACTTTTTAAATGCAACGCTTAGGTAATACGACCAGTTAATATAGTAAAACCTGGATATGGCAGAAAAACCAGCCACCTACGATTCCAAGTAAAAACTACGAGTAACAACAGCGAAGCTCAGACCAAAGGCCATTCTGAAAGGTTCACTTTAAAATACCGGCTTCCGTGGTCCTGACTGTTGAAATTCAGTACGTGTTCATTAATGCGAATATTTATGTTTTGAGATGTTCGTTAAGCGTCTTATTTAGGTTACAAACGTTTCCTCACTAAACATGGTGACAATACTATTGCGCAAATGTTTCAGCTTATAGGTTTGAGCTGGAATGTTTACACAGTGGTGGTGTCACCACGTTTGGTGATGAGACGTTTGCAACCTGAATGCCGGGCTCGGCGAACATTTCAGTACCTAAATCCTCAAATGGGGATAAGAACAACACCACCACTGTTCCCAGCTATCAGAACATCTGTATTCGTATTTAACAGGATGCCACAGAAAAGCCTTTATTGGCCAGAGTGCCCGAGTATAACGCAAAGGCCAGTTTGGATTTATTGGAAGCAGATCGCGTCAGCTAAGCAAGCGAAAGTATAACGCTTCACTAAACTTTATTATACATGAAGCCTTGACGATAGCAAGCCGTGGCGTATTCTAAGGTGTCACTACTCTGTGGAGAGAAGAGTTGAGTCAATTAAAGCTACGATATTTCAAGTTATGCAACTTTTGTCGCCACTTTTAGCAGAAAACTGAGACCTCGCTTTAAGCTATACAGAGGGAAAAATAAGTGAAAGTGAGTTCTCTACAAATCTTAAGTAGTTAAACGGATAAAGGGCAAATATTTCAGGTTGAGACTGCTGCATAATGTTTCGCAGACGTGAAAGTACTTTCATAGCTATCCGCTGAACACACTATGTGCAGTTTTATTCTGCTTAGAGCCTGTATATACATCCGAGTTTGCATGTTTAAGCATGTGCTGAACACAACTGGTTGGAAATGTCTTCTAATCTACAAGGAAAAGTGGTATTTTTTACGCCTAATACTGCATATTCTCCTTTTCCGTGTTTTAGTAGTGCAACGATGAAAACAGATTAAACGATATCAAGATTGCAAAGACTGTCTTTTGCTCCACTTCGGCGGCAATTACGACTTTTTATGCATGCTGTGTTACACTTACATTTACCGACTGACCGTCAACTGGTACATATGAACGATCGTCAACGTCATTGAGAAGTCATTAATCTTTTAAGTATTACTTAAATGCATGACGATCACTCTCAGAAGACGGGACCGTGGTGGTTTCAGTGTTAGACACCGTCTGAACGCTATGAAGAACCAACAGCGATTGTCTTTAAAGAGTGTTTGTTATAGATTAAGTGCACCAAAAGTCCGAGAACCGAGCCATGTTGCACAGCTGTTGAGATAAACACTGAGGAAGAGAGATGGAAGTTACTTTCGACTCTGAGGGTTCTACAACTTGGAGGAGAGGTTATTCAGCTGCATTGACAACCTTATCCTGCCAGTTTACTTAAAGGTGAGCCATGTGGTATTCCTTTGAACACTTTGACAAGGCTAGAGGAGAAGTTGATTTGAAATATAACTGAATTCAGTCACAGTTTCCGTGGGAAAAGTGTTATCCGACTGCTAAGAACCCATGCTAAGTTACTGAGCCTAGCTTTTATCAAGAAAATGTCTCAGGATCATGTAAGCGGTTAGGCGTATTACGTAGAACGCTAGCTAGATGGCTCTATTGATGACTAACAGGTGAATAGAGTCCATTGGACTTGCAAGTAGAAATTACTTGAGTCATTTGTCAGTTCGAAGGAATGTTGTCGGCAGTAAGAAAGCCTATGAATGGTTATTAGAATTTCCCTATGTATGCCCAGGATGTCTTTTACATTATGCTTGTGTAAATCTTGTTCCATCCACTTGAACTGAGCAACGTCGGCTTTGTGTTCTGTGCACGCCAAAAACTGTTGGGAAAAGGGATCTTCATGAAATTTTTGAGAGAAAACTTGATACATATTGTGTTCTGGACAGTGGAATAGTGATCATTAGGTGGCTGATGAATTTCCAGTGTTTTACGAGTGACTTAATCGCCTGTTTAACGTTAAAAATGGTCTGAGAATGTATACTTACGGCGACGGTACATGCACTGAGGAAAAACTCTTATTTTCGTCCCCAGTTAGAGTAAGTTAATGTGCGTTTGAAGAAGTTTGTGGCGCACTTTTCATTTACATCGATCACATACTTTGAGAAAGGCTCTCAAGTTTTCAATATTTTCCTAATTCTTGTTGTTTCGCGAGTAACTATTCGCAAAAGTAAAGAAGGCGGCAGATGCTTAGTTGAGAAAAACAGAGTGAATGGCTCATAACAAGCTTGAGGAAGCGAATAAAATAAACCTTCTTCGTGGGTGCTATGTTTACCCGTTTGGAGGCCTAAACAGTAAAACCTGCATTCACGTAAAGTATGCTGAGATTATACGTTAAGCCACTGAAAATGGTTAGGTCGAAGTCGCTACTCGAATTTTTCTTGTCACTGCTAAATTTAATAACAAATTAAGTCAAATACTAGGGCTGTATTCTCACCACAATAAAAGGATACTGAGTTGATTTTCTGATCTAGATACTGACTATGAAATTCAACAACGTTTACCATTTATTTCAAGATGTAGCCCAAAGGTATGCATATATTTTGAATCCGGACTGTCTGTACTATTGATTTGTTTAAAGCAGAGAATTCCCATCGAACATTTTACCTAAAGTGAACCATCTCATTGGCTCTTTTCTCCATAGCTGTATGACAGTTAGGGCTTAACGTGAACCACTAATGTATTGCTGCTTTTGATGATCAGCCATCGTTCAAGTGTGTATTTTTGAAAGTATTAGGAAAATGTTATTTCCTTTACTTTTCACCTTGTTCCAAATGCACCAGATGCGATAACAAGACTAAGTTCTTTTTACTATTTAACAGTATATGTAGAAGCGTGATATAGTCGGATGTAAATATCAAGGTGACTGGAACGGATCAGTTTCGATGGCCCGTATCTTAGTAATCACACTCTATTTCCCCAAATGTCACATTCATTATATTTTGCACCCTTCAAAATGTTTTCGCATTCGATTTAAACCACTCCATTCCTACGCACTTATATGTTTTCTGTAAATGTAATAGACAGCACCTTGGAAAAGTAGTACGCTGTAATATGTTCCACCTTTTCCGTTTGACGTGTGCTCAAATTCAGTCTGTCGCAATGATTGCGATAAAGGGCACGGCTTATGGATGTGGGAGAAGCGTAAACTAATCTCGTCCAATCGAATGGTTCGGCTTTGATGCCGCCATCGCCCCGCACGTTGTACTTGTGATTGTCTTGGAATGCTGTGCGATACATGACCATGCATACACTCAGTAATTGTGCTACAAATTCAGGCTACGTAGAAGTGTAAACTGACATTTGTAATCATGAGAAAGATATCAGATCCGTGACAAAGCGAACCTTCTTGTGAGACTTTCGGACTCATGTCTCTCACAGAGCTGTACAACCAAACTGCTTGGTGCCTCGTCAGGCCATTCAGAACGTAAATGTTAGCTGAGGCTTAAATGAGAGGTAAGTGAATAACGGCACATCACTAGTAAATTTTCACCTTAAACTGAGTCAAAAGGTTGGTGACGTCAACGACTCCACATTTTAATACTTCACAGATATTTTGCGGGAAACGTGATGAAGTATCTGCTATAGAAAGCATCGTACGCCACAAGATGGTGCGTTTTACCTGCCTACTGCAATCTGGGGTGTTCAAGATATTAAGTGATTGGTTTAGACCGTTGGAAGCAGATACGGTATAAGCTGATACAAAGCAAACGTGTTTTGTCAAGTTTTATGTTCATTCTTAGAGGTTTGTGACGAAGGTAGAGGAATGCTCAATCGAAATATAAACACAGTTTGGTTGTCGTTGTAGAAAATAATACGCAAGTTTGGAGATAAAGACTTCTGCGACGTTGAAGAAAACACTCTGTATTACCGAAGTTTATTGAAGCGTTAGGTACAAAACATTACCTCGGCCTCTAGGTAAAAACATTTGAAGAAAGGCAGACGCCGTTGTTCTAGGGACAATATGAGTGCAGAAAAACATCTTCTGGTTGCTCCACTTTACAATAGACCGCGCTGTTCATTTGGGATGAAAATGAAACCGCTTCCAATGCTCTTATGTACTTTTGCCGAATGTCTACATCTATATCTGAAGGTTGATTAGTTGAATTACCTCAGAGGACGATACTCTAGAGTGGTCGGTTTGGCTGCTTATGAGTAATTTGCCTTTCCTTCTTCTCAATACAGGACTGTCCAGTAGTCGACCTATAATTTTTACTACCAAACTATACTGCGATGGCAATACCAGTTGACCGACTGCTGCATTATGTTTGGCATGCTTTTCCGTAGCTAACGTAAAAGTTTAAACAGACAATAATTTTTGTCAACTCTTGCTCCGTCCGATAGTTGATTTTCGTTGAATTCTTGACAGGAATGTTTTAAGACCCCTGGCGGGGCGGTGGTTGCTGACATAAGCGAAGTTGGTCTAAACAGCACTGGTATTATTGATCATCAGTTTGATTGTCCCGGTGATTTTCTGCACTTCATGGTTACAAGGCCATGCACACGCCAACACTAAATACCCACGGTCTCTTCCTGACCTACTGGTTAACTTACTGTGCCAGTCTACAAATCAAAGTCAGCTGATACCAATCGTCCGACCAGCTTGACAGCAATCAACCCGTTCAAGTTCAGTGTAGTTTCTAGTGCAACCAGCATCGGGTATGTGCAAAAATCATAATATATCTCGGCCCTGTGTTCGGAATGTGCCTGCTCCACTGCGTGTGAAACTTGACTCGCAGTGTAAACTTAACAACGGGTCAAGTTAAATCCGGTTGCAGAACACGCCGGCAGTGCTGGCAGACTAAAGTCATACGTTGGACCTGATCTTCGCGATCCGTTCCAGCGATCGGCGGAAGCTCTTGCCAACCAGACCTAGATGTCTTTTTGTAGCGTACGTGGCTGTCCTTCAAACAAAACAACATAATTCAATAATAGGTCCAGAAAATTGAGAAATGACACAAATTAAACTTTTGCAAACAGATATGTAGCTTCATGAAACCGGTCAAGAGCAGTACGACAAAACTTGACATGTAAATATCGTACTTTAACCCGACATGATTATCGTAAACTCCTTAACCTGAAATCTCGTGAAGTGCTTTACATCCAATTTTTTTATGGGCGCTCTTGTTACCACTGTACTGTTTCTGATATCTGGTGTCTCTGGTGACCTTTGCCGGACTCGAACAAATCTTTATTCTGTGAAGGCGTATAGGTTGAACTTCCCCCGTAATTGTTCATCACACGTTGAACACTGCACATGGTTAAAAAAATAGGCAGAGTTCGACGTGAACTTGCGCTTTGCTGGGGCGCCTAGTAAGTTGTTAAAATGAGGGTCAGTAGGAGTGTTGTTGAATGTGTTGAAGTGTTACACGTGCATGCCATGAGACATCCGTTCATTAGTGTCAGATGGTTCATGCTGGTCCGGATTTCAAATGGATGGGGAATGATTGGTCAGAGGAGGTGGAGGGTTTGCATGAATTGCTTTTGGGCACACAGGCAGGGATTTTGGAGTCTGATAGCAATTGTTTCAGCCTTTGATAACAGACCCACTCTGACAACTCTGGAGTAGGCCCGATGAACCTTGTAGATGAATCGAAGCGATTCATCCAGATTTATTCGATGGCCAGTTTCATGTAACCGCGAGTCATTCGCACGGAAAATTAGCTTTCCCGGACGACTGAGAAGTCCTTTCAGAAGGTGTTTGAAAATCCTCTCCGATAGCCGCTCTGTGGCCCTTCCAAAGTAACCTGCTTGGCAGCGAACAGGTGAGAAAGTAGATACAGAAAGAGAACTTGGACAAACTTTCCGTAAGGCGTAGCACCAGTACCGAGCAGGTGTCGAACGACACGATAGGTCTCGCTGCAGGGTAGGCAATCTCAACGGCGTTTGGAAGTCTACGGCTAAATATCTAACTGTCAACCTCACCTCTATAGGAGGGATAGATGAAAACCAGCTTTTTCTCCGTTGTCTAAACGAGTTCAGGTTTCATACCAGAATGCAGATTTTTATCTACGAACCTCTCAGAATATTCATTTCCAGTGAGAGTTCTTCAGATATATCTTACTTCTTCGTGGAAGGCGTCCGGTGTATAGACCTTTTGTCCAGAGAATAACCGTGGAAAAGTAATATAGCTTCGTTCTTTTGGACCCGGTACCATGAATATGCCACCAATCTGTACGAGGAAATATTGTCTCTGATCGATAGCCATGAGCTCAATTTTCATAGTTGTCTGATTCGACCTTACAGATCGTTAGGACTGTTTTGTAGAAAGGAAAAAAATCTTCAAAGACACCTGCGGAAAGTGATATAACGCGCCTTTCCTTTGCCAAACGTTCTATTACGGCTTGACTGCTATACCTGGATCCCTGCTATGCAGCTTTACCCAGTCTACTTGCGCGGAGTCAGGAAGAACACGACTGCGGAGAACAAGCTATATTTCCACCTTCAGGTTCGACGAATGAATGAAATGCCTGTAAATATGTAGTATGAAATAGTTGCCAAGATTGGCCACTTACTCGTTGAACCACTGATCGCTTATTTAGACCACTTCTTGACCATGTGGCCAAGTAAAGCCAGTTCCATAACCGTTGCGCTCTGATTGGTTCTCCGGGCTAGCGCGACACCCACGCCCACTTCCACGCCTCCTCCTGGTCGGTCAGACTTGCACACCCGTGCTTTGTTGGTGGCTGATTTCGTCAGCCGTCACCGATGACCTAATTAGATTGTTTTGATGAATTCGTTTCCTAATAAAAAGATGGAACTATGTAAGAATAACATCCCATTTAGCCAGTAGTGTTCGGCTGGATAAATATTCAGAATCTCTTGCCCATATTCGTAATCCGAATTTCGTAAACTATTTGTGATGTTTTTTCCACCGTTTTCTCTACTTCATAGCCCACCCCAAGTGGGATGGCCTCATGAGCAACATGTCGGTTCGCCGACATGCAGTTTCAGAACCTTCAGATACACAATCAGTTGGTCAGCCACTACAAGCGTGCAGACTGTGGTGGATAGGTTACATGCTACTTATTCCAGGTGAAGGTTCACTACACCAACGTTCACCGGTGTCCCCAGTCGTATGAAGTTACAAGCTGATCAGACAAAGATGTGGTTTTTAAATGTGAAATCTTTGACTGTTCCGTTAAGCAAAAACCGTATATACCCATTGTTCTTTGGAGAACTTTGTAAACAGTCGAACCTTAAGTTATAAACACTGTCCGATGTGGCAACCTGTCGGAAAATGGCTCATCTGCGAACATAGAGTTGTTTCTATTTAACATCGACCCATTCTTCCAGTTTTTTCTACTTCGATAAAAAAACGTCTGCCAAAATATTCCGTGCTACTGTTGCGGTAAGCTGTGGTTCAGTACACAGTACTGTCTAGTCAGTGTGATAGTCATTTGTGACTGAATGAATGAATAGTTTCATTGAAGCTTTTCAACACTAGCATACTCATGTCCTTCTTAAGGACAGTAAAATAGTATAATGAACGTATTCGAGCAGTGACCGAACCTATACTGTCTATAAGGCTTGAAGAACTTTCCGGCTTTAGCGAGAATAATGTATCTTTTTGTGGGGCTCAATATTGCCTAACTAGTTTTGTTTACTTTTCAGTGATGATAAGGTAAATACGGATTGAATGATTTCTGTGTTTGAATAGAATAGTCAGAAGACACAAATTACGATGTGAATTAATTTCGCGCACTCTCGTCAGTCGTAAACGTGTGACTAGCATGAAAGTAGAACCAAAAAAACTTAAATGAAACGATTAGAAGTACAACTGGGGCTGGATCGTGATTGGTACTCACGGCTAAACCTACGGTAAACATAGGTTGACAGTTGATTTTGTGCATATAAGACAGGCTGTCGAAGGCTGATCAACAAGGTTTCAATATACTTGAGAATTTGTGAGCTGTGAACGTTCATCAAGGCCTTAAACGAAGATGTGATATCTGCACTGTGGTGTGTAGTCGATAAGTGCCTGGCAATGGATGAAGTGGTGTTTCCCTCTCGCTGAGTGTCACTCAGCGGCTAAAAGGGACTCAGTGTTTCAGATTTCTAGTCTTAGTGACTATCTTAGCAACAACCATAGCTCTTTAAATATAATGTGTCGTGAATTTCCTTCGAAGACCTTCACCAAAACTTGTATTCATATATGTCTAGCAATATTGGGGTTATCCTAAAAAGACGCGGAGATCGCAGAACTTCCAAATTTGTCTGAGTTCATGTGATATTGTACCTGGATGGTGACTCACAGAAGATGGGAGGTCATACTCATTTTTGACTTCGAAGGTTCTGCTATTTAGAAACGAGGTTACTCAACAATAAAGTCCTTGAATATTGGATTTCGTCATCTTGAGCAAGATCGGGTCGTGTAGTACTCGGTCGAATATTTTTGCGAACTAAAGGAAGGTGGCATCTGAACTAAACCTTGATCGCTGACCTCCGTTAGAATATCCATGACTAGAGGCATCTCAGCTCATTATGACTTGCCGGTTGCAAAATTGGATTTTGTTGCAATAACCACCTTCGGTCAACCGATTCGCGTGTTTTGCAAAAGTAGCCCATCTCATTGTCAACACGGTCACAGTGTCTGATTTATGGGTTTTATATCCATGATGCACAGTTGACTAAAAGGTGCACGTTGAAGCGCTATGCACGATTATCGTCGACTTCTGTAGTATTTTTCGTATGCTCGCTGTCACTCACAGCTCTAAAGTCGTTATCACTTTATCCTATTGTTGTATGACAGGCAATTTCGTTGTGAAGAGTGTACTAGTCACAAGTAGTATATTACTCAATGACGATATTCAGGAACAAAGTGGCAAGCTGCGAACGCCAAGAAGACGACGCACAAGAAGAGACTATCGGAACAGTGTGTACGCGTTATGGGAGAAGTTCCACCAAGACGAATGACAACATACCGTCACCCAATGTATGTGAATGCATGTCTGCCGTGCAAATGAGTGCACGTGTTTGTGGACCATATTTTGACGTGACCTGCACGGGAGTTTGCGCAATGAACGAATTCTCACGCCAAGCGTCTTTTGCGGTCACAACATTATATCTATTCGTAGTTTTACTGCATGATGTAAGTGACACTGACGTACGGATGAAAGCTTCTGAATTGCTTCCTTCAGTTTACATATCGAGTGGTTTTTAGGTTGTACCAAATATCGCTGGAGTGCTCCACAATCACTTGTGTGGCAATCTGCGGAAATTTAAAATTCGCCTGCTGCATACCATGTAAGATACATGCGAAATTTCTAGTTTTATAAATTACAAAATCTAATAGAGATGTTCAAGTGATATGGAGTTTTGAAGTTTCTTTGGCCACCCACTTACAATGTACTAGATGTATTCATTCGGACAGGCTGATATGTTTCTGTTATCATATGCGAACTACAGTAGCACCTTACCGAAGTGATATACAATCGACATAACACTCGTGACTGAGTAAAAGACAGTCAACTTTGTGCACACTGTAGATTTAAAAAGTTGAGACCAGTAACCTGCTTGTAATAGACGGAAATGAGAATAGGGCTTCCAAGTGGAGCCAAAACAACTAGTGTAGCGACTGTACTTGTTTATTACTAACTATGTTATAGCAACGATTGCCATTTGCACTCCTTTTGTTTCCAATATTTTGCATTATTAAACATTTGGTTGAACGAGTAGATATACCCACAACTATCCTTCGCATTTGAACGTACGATTCCGATGCATGCTGGCTTGTCTTTCCGCTCTGTTACCGTTTCGTCTTTTTATTCGTTCACTCTCGCGTTGACCTCACAGATTGACAATATACTCATAGTTTACCCGTCGCCTTATTATCAATCGGTCGTCTTCGGTTCTGTTGATCCTACACTAGACGTCGACTCCCATTGCACTGACTTGAACTAGAGCAGTGAAGGTGAGCGATCGTATTACACTACTCATACTACGGTTATTCAGTGGTAGGACCTGAGCATATATTTTGACATCGTACAAGCCACAGGCAGAATGCAGGAAGGAGCATCAGAGTGCAGCATCGCCCATAATGATCCCTGCTACTTAATGGAACTGAACATTGACGTCTGTGGCAACCGGGACGGTCTGAGGCTGAATATCGTGTGCAAATGAGTGGTTTTGTGTCTGGTCTAATTTGAATGTTTAACCCACGTATTGCTTTGTCGAATAAACAACCCTTGTGCCATCTGCGTTCTTGGATCACAACACTAGTTGACTAAGCTTCATTTAGTCAAGTTATTTTTGCTACTGTAATCAACCGACCAATCTGGCACCCGTTCAGTTGTCGATTCCACTGCATTATTCAAGATAAGACCAACTTTCCCAATTGTCAAAGGTCGTTACGAGAAGCAGAAAAGTGTTGCCGATTTTAGTTGAAAATTTGAAGTCAGAAGATCTGGCTAACAAGTACCTGTGTTTGGATGAGTTGGCTCATCCAACCTGCTTGAGAGGAAGCACACACCCATAAAAATTCAGACTAGATATAGGCCTTATATCGATTGCCAATGATCATTTCTTTTAAGGAAACTTTAATAAAGCATGAACGTAAGCTAATTCTAGCCAATCTGCAGAAGTCAAATAGAGTAGAGGGTGTTGAGTGATAAAACCATAAATTATGTTAGCCAGTCTAAGAGTGATAAACATCGCAAGGATGTTGGAAGTCAGAACCGTTCTGAGAGTCCCTTGTAATGACCGGCGATCTTCTGGCTTCTCTGAGGATCCTGGCTGTAACCCTGTTTTTTCGCTTGCTTGTTCTTTACGCATGATTCTGTGTACTCCTTCAACGGTAGGCCTGATATAGACTTAGTGCCACTTTCTTCAGTTGTGCAACTAATTGCACACAGCGTATGCTTGTCCTTTTCCTAACGACTCATCCACCATTCCATTCCTCAAGGTTGTTTAGCCCTTACCTACTGGAGCGTTGTTTAACGCACTCGAAGGTTCCACGCACTTTTGAGTGCCGCCGAGTGGGCTGCTGCCCATCTCGTGCCTCTTTTCTTTATCTCCTTGGTTGCTGTCGTTGGTCCCAGACTAGACCAGAGCATCATACCACAACATCATATTTCCAAATATTGCTGGAAATATACGGTTTGTTTCCAAACCACACTGCGTCCCCTAGTCCGATGCCTTTTGGGACTACGTTTTGACTGTTCTTCAGGAAAGGCGTTTTCAATTGGTAGTGGACGAGGATTTGGCGCACACCCACTTGTCCACTACACCCGGTAACCTGGAGTCAGTTGACAGTATGGAGGACTTTAACCAAAGTTTATTATGTGAACTTTAGAGTCAAGGTTCTATCCAACACATACTGGTAATTAACCATCACTCAGATATCCTTTCTTCACATAGTTCTGGAGGAACAATATATACTACGGACCACCACTCCCGGTTTCTTCCGACGGTAACAAACCTAGGCAATTGTTTTATGATCCAAGGTTATTATTTAGTAGGCACTTGCGCTCAAATCACTCCCTACGATTTGCACTGTTTATACAACCAGTGAACTGCAGCCGTGCTTCTAAATGATTTCAAAATTAGAGACTCTTTCAAGCGCAACTACTTGACTAGAGACCCAGTTTGCGAATCATCTGAGATCTCATAGCAGTGACTTGAAACAAAGAGGGTTAAAGGTCTAACGTACAAAAGACAGTTATGGCCTTTCATTAGTCAAGCAACTCGCGTAGTAATGCACTCAGTGACGTTTACAATACCAGTGCGCAAGTTCTTGTCAAAGGGTGATGCATGACAAAATCGGAGGCGCGATTTATTCCAACACTTGTAGAGTATCTCGATGTGGTGGTGAGATATAGCCAACGCCCATAGCGGGTGGATTGTGGACAAGATGTGCGACCGGATGATCCATCGCTCAACGAAACCGGACCAATGGCCAAGAAATAGCAAACAAAAAGCCCACGACGGAAAGCGTCAGCTAAGCGCACGAAACCAGGCCGAAGTGCACACGACGTTTAGCCGGAAGCCGACGCTGCGCTCTGGATTGCAATTCTGGTTCATAAACGAGCGCGTGGCGCGGAAACGTTGCGTCGACCAGTAGTCGCGTTTTATTGGGCAACTTTTGTGAAATTGGTGCCGTGCCCTGAACACAACGCGGTGAAGCTGCTGTGGCCAGGCCCATTCAGGGATGAAGATGTGGAATGATGGCTATCCGAATTTGAGGCAACTGTATTGTGCAACGGATTAATGAGCGAGGCACAACTTTTGAAAGCACTGGGATCACTGCTTACCGGACGGGAGAACGCTGTCTATACTTTGAGTAAACAAAGGCCGCGACCTCGTATCAAGAACAACAGGTGGCACTGGTTCGGGAAGTAACTAAGGTAAAAGACCGAAAGTAAATTATGGACCGGCTGTTGAGACACTCAAGACCCCCCGGTTTACTATCAACTTTTAGTACGGCAATTGACTTTGTGTTTGCTGAAAGCGAACGACAAAGCTAGAGATCGATTAATAAGGGAGTGGTTTATTCAGAGCTTACTGCCGAAATTACAGACGAATTTCCGGATGGTTAAGTCTTGTGGAATCACAGATATCAAACGGCTGGTCGGAACTGTGCAGCATCTACCCGTATGTAGGGAAGTCGGACGACTAGAAGTCAGTGGGTTCGAGACAAGATTTAAGCGGTGAAAAATTTGAAGACGAGTCCGGGACCGAGAAGATCGCAAATTGGATTGGCATGTGAACAATCACACTGTAATCGTCGCTTTGTTTGTAACGGGGTGGGACAATCTGTCAGCCATTGCTCTAGCACACTTTTTTTCTGGTGGTACCGGGTTGTCTTGAGGGAGTTCCACCAGTGAGACTTTTGACTGAGAGCGAACAAAAGATCGCGATAGTAGCTTTGGGGGCTGAGGCACCAGTTGCAAGCTAAGGTATAGGGATCGCCTGTCAAATTCGGCAACTGAAATGTAGTCAAGTTAGGGGGACGATGTTGAAGGTAGTGAGGGCTAAGAATGTTGAACTACAGGTAGACAGTGGCAGGTTACGACCCATAATATTAGTAATTGACAGCGTGGAAGAGACGATAATAGGTGCTGGTTTACTGCGTTAATTGAAGGCAAACGTAGATCTGGAGAATAGCGAGCTGCATCTTGATGGTGATGCTGTGAAATTCTATCATGGAGAGAGGAAGGAGTAATGCCTAGTGGACAGGGTCACCGCGAACTCCCTGCCAAACTGCCCTTATTCAAGCCATCAGACGGTGTGTTGAGGAATCCGTCCATCTACTCACTGATGTGAACGAGCAGTGCGGATTCTGTATATTGATAGAAAATTCGATAGACCCACAGCCAGGCGCACAGTGCAAATCAGTACACTGGATGATATCACTCAAATTGATTCCGGAAATGGAGAGGCGGCTAAAGAAGATGCTGGAGAATGGAATAATTCAGCGAACAAACAGCTCATTTCCATCACCTGTCCTGTTGACTAGGAAATCGGACGGAACCTACTGATTTTGTATCTATTTCAGACAGCTGAACTGAGTGAGAATTAAAGACGTGTTCCTGATGACGCAAATGGAGAAAATATTTGCACACTTGTACGAAACTAAAATATCTTTCATAAACCTGCGTTCCGTTTACCGGCAACTACCAATGACATGGAAGGACAGAGCGAAAACCGCCTCTTGCGTGACCGACCGGACAGCAACACGAATTATCTATGACGGCCTGTGCAACACTCCAGCTACCCTTAGATTTCTCTTACCTCGCATTCCGAAGGTTCAGGAGGGAGTAACCGTATACGGAGACGACATCGCTGTATTCTCCAATACAGTGTCGGAACACGTAGACAGACTGCGAGCAGTGTTGCTACGAATCGACGCAGCCGGCGGGAAACGGAGTAATGAGAATTGCCAAATAGGCAGCAGTTCAACCGTTTGCTTGAGACACACGGTTGGTACATGTAGCTTGCGGAATGTGGTTGATTGAACAATGTCTGCATACTATTATATCAGTTTGGATTGGATTTTCTCAAAACTCGGATTATTCTACATGGCAAATTAATAGTATGATCTAGGTAAACGACTGCACGAGAAACGAAGTTCCTAGCCACATATCTACTTCCGGTTTGGTTTAGCTACTATCTACTTTAAATCTACCTGATGATTTTCACAAATCACAGTTCTGACGGTGGTTCTCACATGGTTTATACTAGTTATCCAAGATGACCAAAACGATTAGACGATGGACACTGTTAACAGATAAAATATGGCAAATTATTGAATTTTCAGTCCATAGGACAGACTGCCGTATAACTAAGAGCTACAAATCGTATCACGAAAATCATGTTCGTAAACCTCAGTCAGATGGATTCTTGTTGAATTTTTCTGTGACGTATGACATCATCCATCAGGCTGTTCTGTAAGATTATGCGAACTATCTCGACTACTTGATATTTTTAACTGCAGGTCGCTAGATCAACCTTACTTCGGTATGTCAGATAGTTTCCCACCGTAAGTGGTCGGCTAAGGAAGAATGCCTTCGTTATTGATAAGATGTGCCCCCAGTTTATAGTCATCCTGAGCTATTTTCCGATGTTTATTTATCTGGACAACGACGTTCGATTCGAGTCACTGTGAATCCTTGTTGATTCGTTTCATTTCTGTTACTTATTTTTGGGTTACTATGGTGAGATAATTCCAGTTTTTTGTGTGTGTAGTTTTAACATGCACCCGAAAATTAGTAACGAATCAATTTCCGGCATCATCACGGGAAATTTTACCATTGATCTACATTCAGTTTTGTTTCGGAAAGCTATTTGTTTAAATATACGAAACGTTCGCGAGTTCCCTGATGATGAAATGTTCATTCGGACGTGACAAACAACTCAGATCCACATTCACCACCACAGGCTGCATATCAATGATTTCATCTAATACGGTTTTACACCCTCATGCCTAACTAGTCATACGTTTGCATCATCCATCATTATCACCGTCGTCGCCAGCATCATCGCCACTATCGTCTTTGTTTCCGTCTTTTCTGCTTTGCTAAAAACATCTTCCCTATCCTGTTATTCACCCTGTTTGAATCATTCAGTAAATCCTTCGGGTTTGTACCACAAGTTTGTCGGTGCAGATTCAGACTAGTAATGCTGGCTGAATTTTTAGATGTGAATGTTCAAACACAACAGCATGTGTATGATAGCCTCAGTGGAAATTTTCCCTAAAGGTGATAGCTGAGCGGTATTTAAATGATAGTAAGTAAACTAGCAGATTACAAATTCAGCAATTTCGTCAAATATATGCACTTGGTTGCACTGTTGAGGAGTAACCCACCCTGACTGGTAGGAGAATGGTTATCCTGGGTACGGAACTAAACGACGTACACTGAACCTGGAACGTTTTTAAACATGAACTGAAATAAATGGAAGCCAATTATCAAGGTAGAGATTTAAGTATTGTGTTAACGGACGCATTCGCGTGTCACCAGGCAAGCATACTACTATACCCTTATTTGGCATCTGGGTTGCAAACGCATATATCCTAATGAAGTATATCGGAAAAAGAAACATTCATATACTATGATAAAACATAGGCAAGTACACAGAGCCATAAATGGTCATGGATAGAACTGTATATGTTACTCAGTAGCTCTTCGACTGTCTTATATTCTAAATATCTCAGTGGATCAGACCAGTCAATCAGAACACGTTTTAACCCTAACTCCAACGAACCGTCTCTCTCTTCATGTGCACTAAAATTCATTCAAGATCCACTTTCATGCTCACATACTTATTGCTAAATTTCTCACACAAATCCTTCAGAAAGTTTATGACAAAGGACTAACGAGCTTTTTCTGATCTATGCGCCAGTATGGCTTAGTTCACACAGTTAAGGTATCATCCTCCGGGCGAACAGTTTCTCTTAGTCTGTATCGTTCGTTATTCAAAATTGTTCAAAACTTCAAGACTATTTTCAGATGTTTGATACCACGAATTTTTTGTCGACAGTCAACCCGCTTGTCCTCTTGATAACGTTGTCTTATAATGTTCAAACCACACCTTCGGTGACTGCAGACTGTTGAATGGAAACACATACCAACTTATCTATTGTGACTATTTTCTTGGTTATTTTCGTTTACAACCACTTGTGGTTAGCCTTTGCGATGCACTGTGTTAGCTTGTTAAATTCGCTCAGGTAAGATTGTACAGATATCTGCTAACAGTCCAAAACACTGTGCAGGAAATGAAGGTATTGATGATGTAAAATTCAAGCTCTGTTCATAAATCACCGTACTGGTATGTGATACGAAATTCGCTTCTAAGTCATGGAAACGGCGAATCTTACTGAGTAGCTAGGTCAAACTTTTGACGGTATAAATTCCAACCGTTTAAGTCGTATGTTTATAAGTTTTCAAAATACAGGAATGTCAAAGTACATTTAATGTCTGCCTTCTAAATGTTCGTCTGCCTCGGTCAGACTGTAGCACTGTTCTACACAATGTCACCAAAACCTTCAACAAGCAAAATGTAAGATCGGAATAGAATTAAATATGATTCTGTTTCTAATGAAACTTTGTGTCACTAGTCCTGCTTAGTTACAATAGAACAGTGGTTTTGCAGTTTGCTGAACTATGGTTACGCAACATTACAATGTTGCCAAATATTCTTGTTTCATTATGGTTCTGTAAACCAATTTATCGTTGTCAGCTTATTTGGGCCACATACTTGCGGCACGCAAACGGGTTTTATCAAGAAGTTTCTGTCGAATGCGGACTGGAAAGTAAGTACACTAGATCTTTCTGACGGAAGGTATGGGTTCGATGAAGCAGGTTAGCTGAAATCCAATCATTCAGTGTTTCTTTGTCCCATGGTAAAATACCTTTGTCCGTTCGGCTCAAAATGCTCGCTTCGGTCAGCCTATTGAGTAAAACAGATACGGTATACTCATTAGACAGTGGTGGCGATGTACAATACTTTCGTGTTTCCAGCTCTCGGATACCTATTGTGATGAACAGGTTATACAGATCGTGTGCATTTCAATGTCCCAAATACGTGGGATTAGTTGGATCGTGCTTGAAACTGGGTCAAAATTCACAGTTGTAGAGCAGCTTGTAAATAATCCGTGACTGCGTTTATTGATGATGTCATATGTCAGAATCAGTGGTTTCCACACCGTCGCAGATATGTGGAGTTTGCTAATGAATATAAGTTTTTTCAGCTTGACTTCGTGGTGCTTCGTGTCATCTGTTTTACTTCTTGCTAACTTAACAATGACAAATCCGGATGGATACATTTCTTAACTAGCAACTGACGGTATGCAATGAAGTAGTCTATTTTCACTTACTTTTGTTTCTAACACAAAATCGCCGGGAGTTCGATTTCATCTGTCGTTTTTTCTGACTGTGCTAAATAGACGAGTGACCTTTGACAACAAGCTATGCTTTAGTTCAGTTCCAATAATCTTCATTCACTTAGTATTGAAATGTATCTAGAATTGAGATCTTCCAGTTTGTTGAAATCTCCTCTACCTCTCTTCGTATGCTTTAGTGCTATCAGCCGAAGTCTGTTGAAGCGGATCATCGTAGTATGACTTCTCATTGAACCTTTGGCAAAATACACCAGGATGACAGATTTTTAGGGAGACAAATCGTTTGATATTAATGCATTACACTTCCAGTAACCTTAGGTGATCCTCAAACATTTAACTTGATGCCTCACATCTCAACCAGTTGAGGTTATCTTCAAACTAACAGTAGGTTACACGGTTTCTGTTACATTTTCAAACTATCTCTGTAAGAAACACTTTAGAACAAAACTCAGTATTTCATGGTCGATTGAAGAAGATTGGTGGGCGGATAAATATATTCTATACCACCTCGTGTCATGTTTTCCTCGAATTACACTGACCGCTTCTCGCTTTGAATTTGAGGCGGACGATTGGGGACAGGCGTTTAATTCTCGTCTACTAACAATGTAGAATACCTTTCGTGAAGTGGAATCTAAACGTGACATCCACAAGTCTTGGACTGAAAGAAAGTAGTAGGACTTGGGAGTAAGTCGTGTAACTCCAGCAATATGCAAAAATTTGGTAAATATTTATATTTAACCTAGTCTAGTACCGATAACAGCTATCAGGGGAATAGCACAATGAGGGTTCATGCTCAGTCGGTTGCTCAATATGAGCGTGAGGTTAAGAGTGATTGTGAAAACAAAAGTGCCCAGTGGTTTCCACAGTCAATGGTTTGAAGTGGACAGATCACACATGTACTCTTAGATAGTCACCTGTATACAAGCACTA
Source organism: Paragonimus heterotremus (assembly GCA_013368495.1). NCBI lineage: Eukaryota > Metazoa > Platyhelminthes > Trematoda > Plagiorchiida > Troglotrematidae > Paragonimus > Paragonimus heterotremus. Next base: position 38,618 of record LUCH01001604.1, read on the forward strand.
GCCACACATCATACCGTTGTCCGTGAGCACGTACCACCTTCTCCCACATGTTAGGGGCAGTCACGATAGCTTATTAGATAGCACTTAGTTGGTTTCTGCTTACATTACAAATATGCAAAGTAGTCCAGACTGAAGTAAATCGATCTGTGTGTAAGTCTGGGTTTTTGAAGATTAATTTGATGCACTATCGGAGATGTTTCTTACAAACAAGAAAATGGTGTTTGATATTGTTTTGATTTCGAACATGGCGCAGATCGGGGGATTGAACGGTGGTTATTTGCGTTCTTAAAATCTTTGGTTCTTAGGGAAACTTTTTCTGATATATAAACCGTTAGTATTTTTTAAAATAATAACAGCGATTTAATCCTTTCCATCAGTCGTTTTCAGTTTGTACACATCAACCGGCAGGATATTCATAAAATAGACTTTTTTTAGAGATCACAGGACAGCATTGCACGTACTGCTTCATGAAATCAATGCAACAAATTTTATTCGGTACACTAAAATTTAGAGATCTCCCACCATAGAGCTTCCGAATCGTCATTATTGCTAAGAATCACCTCAAATCTTCACAACATATCTTTCTGTTACTGAAATTGCACTTGTGGTAAGTTTTTCAAGCGAACGGCTTCAGACGCAATGTTTTCACTAGCACACAGTCGTTATAAACAAGTTGCTTTGATGTTAATCCCACAGGCAAATTATACCGATATTCCTTTACAAGTTCATTAAAACCATAGTTTGCACAATACCTTTTTAGAAATACACTGGTGTATGATGTTTACCTTGCGTGAGTGATAAGCGAGATTTTACGTCTCTTACTGTTACATATGCACTACAAGGTTTGGATTTATTAAATGCTTGATGAGTAACGAATGATACCCTAATGCTGACAGATCGGTCGTCAAATGATTGAGGTCTGTCAGCCTATAGCCCCACAACCAATGCCTCTTGCGATCACTTCTGAGCACACCAATCTTCCTGCCCGTTTTCCACTGGTCACTACCCTCTGGCGGTGTAGTGCTCACACACATCCGTGGTGCACAGCTCACTTTTTTTAAGGTGTGGAGCCAGTTGAAAGTTCATCATCCCGCACATCTTCGGGGATTCAGCCATTTTCTATTTAGTTCAGATTACTCAGCTATCGAATATGCCCGTAAATGAGTAGAATGAACGTTCTTGGAAGATTTGCTTTCTGCGGGATATAGCTATTTGTGATTCGACCCTGTCTGGGACGGCAGATCTGCATAGACTAAACATCACACTAGATATCTGTAGGATTAACAAGAAGGTGATATGACAATTACGGTGTTTACGTTATATGTCGTACTGCATTACAGGTGCGGATAAAATGAACAGACTAAGGGCAATAAACGTAATAATTTAGCCGTAGAAAAATAATAAGTACGTACCAAGAAACGAACACCACGTTTGTCTTTACCTAGCTAACACCTATGGTTGATGCATAATCTGCGTCGCTTTGGTTTATGATGTTTTCCTGTCGAAATAATGAACTGTAAATTCGAATTGGGTGACCGGTAACTAAGCTGTGAATCGTTTCGCAATACCTTGGGTGACATAATCTGAATACCACACATTCCCATAAAACTTTTAGCCAGTCCCTTTTGAAAAGAAGCACTATACTCGGGTTTCCATACTGTTCGAACATGACAGTGGTGTATATGCTTCTCATGCCCGTGATATGAACTCCGTCCACGACTTAGTGAACTAATCACGCTGATCACTGCACTACTGACGTCAAATTAGGCAACCAAACGCTCAGTGACATTCACTAATGAGTACTGCTCAGGTTAAGCGATGGCCTGAAGATGAGACAGCTACTGTTCTGTTGATTCCAGTCGAAATGTATGAATGTTCACAAATTTTAATTCAGTCCTGTCTCATGTGTGTCTACTGACGCAGCGGTTGGCACGATTGCCTCAAGACTGCCTGGATGGCCGTGGTGAGAATATGTACCAATGAGGAGACTCAAATACAATGCGTATTTTCGAAAGGGAACTATGAGAACGTGAAAGCTGAAATCATCTGTGATTGAGAGGCAAACCATGTCGGCCAAAATAATCAACTTCTCATCAATAACGGTTGCTTTCCTTCCTCCTAGACCGATGGGTGTTCACATAACAGGGCGGATGCAAAACAGACGGTCGAAAGAAGAGGTTATGAGATTAGTTACTTACATGTATAACGATTCCATCGCTCTTTCTACAGGTCAGTCATTGCAAGTTATGATGGCAACAGTAACGGTGCAATGAACAGCACCTACATAGTTATTGATATGAAAGTCAGATTTAAGAATCGCTAACCTAGTGGGGGCCTGCATGGTACACCGTACGTTACTGACCATTAGTCAACAGGGATTTCAAAAAGACTACAGGAGAAACAGACTTACTTGAAGCGGGTGGGCAATGAATAAAAGCAGTTGGTAGAGGTAGGGTAATAAGTGTTATTTTTGTGCATTTTACCAAGGTCTCCGATAGAGTTAACCATGTGATTTTCTGTGTGAAATTTTACCAGTATGACGACGATTCATGAGAAAGCTAAAGATTATTGGAAGATGAGAATAATTACTTACATCAGAATTCATATTAAACGGTTTGGAAGAACACGTAGAAAGATTGTTTTAGGTTCAGAAGGTTAGCAGCAGAAAGATTGCGAAAAAAGAAGTCAGAATATAATAAACGGAATGGAAGCACCACCATTAACTAACAAGGATACAGCAATCACACTACAGGTTGGAATGGTTGACTTGGCTCAACAGTGAAGGGTAGAGAGTATTTTTATTTTACTCTGTTGGTTCTAATGAGCAATTTGCCGTAAAAGTCGTTTTGGCATTCCGAAAATATGCGACAATCTTGCGCTTGAATTAAATTATCGGTGACACAGTTTCGATAGGCCATGGAAGTTTCTTCAAGTTTGGTCATGCTGGAGTTGATCCAGGATCCAGTATAGTAAAAACAAGTCATCTCTGATATTCCGGTAGCACATTAAGAGGTGCTCCAGTTTTCTCAGCCTATCTAGGTACAAAATGGAACGTGGGTTCTTGTTTCACTCTGCAGCTCCATTTTGTAGCTTCTCAGTAGGAGCAATGTCTTCCACAAAATAGGAACGAGGACCTTGGATATTCGGCCAGCACTAACAAAACAGTTTGCGTGAAGGCGTTCAAACAGCTTGGTAAGCAACCCGATTAGCAATTTTGCTCACCTGGCCATTTATGCACTATTTTGAGATGGAATTTCAACTTTGTGGCTGACAGATTATCCAAAATGCCATTATTTTAATATAGAATGGTCAGTAAGTTACCCTGAGGTTGGCAAACTACGATTACCAGTCCATTTCATGGTTTCATTCTCGACCAGCCGATGTTCGTGCTACTGTTTGGAAAGTTCCTGGTATTGTTATACTGTCCAGCAAATCCGGCTGAGATCCAAATTTGGTTTAGCTTAAGTGAACGGCTTAGTATGTACACAGTACTTCACGGTTTCAAAGCTACTTCGCATGTACACATTAAATTTGGTGAACAGAGAAAAAATTGGAAATTTGATAAACTAAAATAGCTCAACCTAAAAATCTAAGTAATACCAATCCTGCTAGATATTATTTCAAAACAGTGCAGTTTAGGCTAGTCGTCGATTCCGAGGACTAGCTACTGCCTTGATCATCTTCGATCCTGATTTAACACGGGAGCCATTATTAAATTTCCACTGGTTGGTCCACCAGAAAGATTGTACAGACATGTGATACTTACTGGCGTACTTCTTGTCCGTGACACTTTGCCCAGCATTTAGACATCTGTTTGTTGACCATCAAACGCGATGTGATCAGACCTGATGTAAGGAAGTCGGAGACCGATAATAATCTCTTGGAAAATGAGCGGTATATAGCGTGGAACCTATATTTGTTACTTAACTTCTTTCGATTCACGTCAATTGCAAAAATATTAGAAAAGAGCCGCATTGAAGATAATTAAAACAGAAATAATAACCTGGCATGTGTATCGTGTGAGCAGACTTTTCTTGGACGACTACAAGTCACTGGTTCCGTTGAGTGTTTTCTGTCAGTGGTAGTAAATAAAATGAACATTAGTTCCATTTTGAAATTCGAATGTTAGACATCGTTTTGTTTTGCCTTGTGTAGATGGATATGTTAAAACGTCAACTTAACGCAAACTGTTTGTCCTTTCGTAGTTTTCGCACAGTTGTGTCACCGGGTCGATTCAACCTTCTCCTATAGAACTTCTGACGAATTGCCTGTTCATAACAAATGCGTGCAGTTAACATCCTAGTTTTCTAAAACAAGCATTGATCATCGTCCAGATGTACATCGGTTGATGCACATTTGCAGCACGGTGTCAACAATTCCACCTTCGCAATGATTTTTTACTACAGAATGAAAGAAAATAACAACCACGTAATAATAGCAATCAATAGCAATAATAATAAGAAATCAGAAATAAAGTGTATAGATAAATAATGGAAAAAATTGTCACTAGATCACTGAATGTGCGCACACCGATACAGTTATTGCTTTCAACGGGGCTCCTTTGTACATCAAAGTATCGCCCCTAAGATTTGTGTATTCGGTTTGTTGAACGAGTGTACTAAGTTCACACTGATGAAGAAATTTCAGATTGGAACGGCATAACCGTTATCGGCTAATCTTTCAATCAGATGCAACGTCAAGTCTACTGTCGAAAAGTGCTTTCTCCGTAATTCTTCTTTTTGTGTGTACAAATATGACAATATACTCATCATCATCATCATAATCACAGCCATGAGCCTGACCAAAAGGTACTGTGGCTCGGGCCGCCGCTCAGCTCAACAGTGACGTTTCATTCGTCTTATTTTCCAACGACGTTCAAAGTTTCAGTCTGTACATGTTTAACTACCAAGATCTCATGACCACATAGATCGATCTCCATTAAGCAACTCGACTACAACATTTACTAATGTACCATAGGTAACAACATTCGAAACAGGTTGGCAGTTATTGCCGCGCAACGCTAGTAAAAAACGAACAGTAGCTCACAATCGTACGTCCAGACATGAACTACTTTGGCTGCAGTTAGAAGTTGTAAATTCGGGAAGAATAGCTAAGTGTGAAACCTAAAATATTCTCCCTTTTACAAAGGTTTTCGCTTAACAGTTCAAAGAGAAAGGATTGAGTCAATTGGGAAAGCGACTAAAAGTTTGGTGGCGCTATGTGGACAACATTTTTGTGCTTATGAACTAACATTGGTTTGATATGCCTTTGCACTGCCTCAAGTAGATAGATTCCAAATTTGAGTAGACAGTGAAACTGAACTCTACCAGTAACCAGTTACTAGACCTACATCGTTCGGCTTGAAAACAACGCAAAGACTACCGTCTGTCACTAATCGACAGGTGTACACAACATTTATGGCCACAGTTCTGATCAGTCCAAATAATTTCAGGAATGCATCACAGTCAGTGTTTTATAGAGCCTGGCATCTATGCACTGTTGCATAAAGCCAGAATCCAATTTATCAAGAAAATGGAAGAGAGATGCCGTTATTCAATTCAATAAATGACGTGGGACATTAGTCGGAGGGTCTTAAGTAAAGCAAACATCAGAACTGCTCGTTGAAAGTGACGACTGAGGGAAATCTAGATCCCTCCTAAGGATCCCCTACCTGTTGAGACAACTAGTACAGTGAAGATGAGCGATCGTATTATACTACTCATACTGCGGCTATTCAGTGGTAGGACCAGATCGTATATTTTGACATGGTACAAGCCACAGGAAGAATGCAGGAAGAAGCATCAGAGTGCAGCATCATCCATAATGGTCCTTGCAACTTAAAGGAACTGTGCATTGACGTCTGTGGCAGCCGAGACTGTCGGAGGCCGAATACTACGTGCAAATGAGTGGTGTTGTTTATGGTTTGTTTAAACGCTTAACACATGTGTTGCTTTGTCGAATAAACAATCCTTGTGCCATCCGCGTTCTTGGATCACAACAATTAGTGCCGTGACCAGGGTTGGATGATGAAGATCCCATGGCCGCAGCCGTTCGAGGATGGGGACGTCGGGAGCCACCTGGAGGACTTCGATGACGTGGTTGAAACGGTCGGAGTCAAGACCGACCGGGTGAAGGCGGTTCTGGAGACGGCGCGAAGGGGCTCCGCGAAGCTGGAGTGAACCCCCGCGAAGGAGGTGCTGATCGCCGGGTTCGGCAGCCCAGCCGATTGCCAGGAGGCAATGCGGTAGTTCAGCGGCGCCCGGCTTGGACCAGGAGGCGACG
>LUCH01001604.1:100428-120347 GCA_013368495.1 Paragonimus heterotremus
ACAACACCAGTTGGTTCAATCTTTATTAAAAAAATAAAGTGCGTGTCACATAACCAATAGTAAAATTCACCTGCCGACCAGCATGAGCTCACTTTCCTTTGCCCCTTTGCGAAACCTTCCGTAAATGTCCACTGTAAACAAGGTACTGGAAGAATTGAATATAGAAGTGAGGTCGGAGATCAACGCGGCTAACATAACAGCCAGCATAAGTCCACGCAGCCCTGATGATCGGAAGTGACAAAATGGATTACGATCAAAAAACTAGCCAAACTCGCTGTTTTCCGACCACTCTGAATTGCCACATGTGAAAGACAAAGGAAAGAGTTAATAGGCTGCAGTTTAAAACAAGGGGTAGTGAATGAGGTCACAATGTTATAATCCAGTCGAACAAAACGATGTGTTCTCGAAATATGTAAACCTGACACTTCCACTGAACAAAGTCCATAGTTGTCACTTGGCCGCCCCGGGAATTCATACTTATTCGAATCGTTGATCAAAAACGCTATCCGAAGTAAGGGTGTGCTTCAGACCGTGGCGTATCTGCACCCTCATTTCCAGCCTTTCGATTTAGACCCGTTATCAAGTTTCCGATCCGGAGACCAGTCAACCAGGCGGCCACCGGGTATAAATACACAAAGTAAATTACGAAGGGTGACGTCGTAAGCTACACAGCATCATCGGATTTACGAATGAGAGTTCTAGACCGCGGAAAACTAGCCGATAGACTGAACACACTTGTTAATGGGAATGCACCATACTGAATGAATACAGACGCCTTTACAACTAAAAGGACAACGCAAAACAGAGCGGTGCAATCCACGTGGCTTTCTTGAGCCGAAATAAACGAGGTAGGAATCGATGGCTTAACGATGCTGCTGATCAGCTAACTGTACAATGCCACATGACGAAAAGAAACAAGTTATCATGGCATGCACCGTTTTTGGAACTCTCAGCCCTGTAGTGTAAGATATGCGGTGATTAGTCGGTGACTTGACAAAGAGAACTGAAATCTATATGTTGCATGCTTCATAACACACCTAGACTTTGACTTTAGATACTAACACAAATGGCGGTTACTCGGGCCCAATGATGTGGACGTTTCTGTTAGTTGGTCGATTTGTCTGTTAAGTAAGGACAACTAGTGAAGCGGGGAAGTGAAATCCACAAGGAAGGGGTTGTTTCAGCCGTTTACCTTTCATGAATGTACGTTAGTCAAGTACAAACATTAACCACTGGCATACTGTACTCGTTGAGGATAACGATTGTGATAGTATGTTCACAAAAAAATTTCTTATATTAAGATATTAACACAAACGGCAGAATGGGTTTTCTTACGATACTCAAAGGTTCTCGCACGAAAATACACTCAAGAATGGAATTTATCTATTGAAGGTACCTTATAAGCATCAGCTGCGAATGCAACCTTATAAAGAAGCCACCGTGCCAAAAACTTATCAGCACCATTGGACACAAAGTTTTCCGCGAACCCCAATTTAGTGGGTAGGTAACACTGTTGGTGAAGGTTGGACAGAACAGTATGACTTGGATCACCTAAAGTTCGCATCACAAACTAACCAGAATAAACATCGGACCTCGGACGCAATGGTATACTGGAAGGCGCAGTTAGCAAATGAATTTGTACATACTATGCCAGATGTTTGATCCAAAACTTGGTAAAACTTGCACATGGTTAGTCTGCACTGTGAAACAATGAGCAACATGACAATCGATTGTGCTCTGGGCAGTCCGTCTGTGTATGTAATTACAGTAAATTCAACCTAAAAGGATAGTGCTTCCGAGTCTCCTGCACTTAATAACATTGTCAACACAAAACATTAACCACTTCGCAAGTCAAACATCCTAAAGTCTTCCCACTTCACGACTAATCGTGATTGCCAATATCGCTAGAGCAGAAGGCGACACGCGTTAGAAAACACACACCAGGTGGACGTCAAGAAACCAGTGCATAGGTTCAAAATTATTCTACTTAATCACAGTTTGATTTGTTTTCTCTGGTCTTTTTCTTCTGATTGTTTTCTACCAGAATCTTCTGCTTCAGTATTACAATGAACAGCAGCCAGAGGCACAATGACATGTAGTCAGGAACATGGCGAATGAGAGTCCTAAGTACAAAAAATAGACACTTTCATCTCAGTAGCTGCTGATTCTTGAGTAAGGACTGAGGTCAAGCTAACTCCCCTTAGGTTTTTTGGAAGAGTTACGGACACCTTTCTTGGATATGGGAACTATTATCAAGTGGTCCCATACTGCAACCCCCCACCTTGGTTAATTGTAGTGAGGGAACAGAAGCATACTGTGCATCCGCAATAGTGCTTCGTGACGACATTAGGAACAAGAAACGTTTATCTGTTGTACACACATCTATACACACACTCACCGGATGGCATCAGGTTAATCACTAGTTTTGGGTAGGCCAAATTGGAACACCCACCGCGCTGACCGCATATGCGTAGACAATGATTTCCAGGGACGCATGCGACCTCATCTGTGGAATAAACGAAATGAAATAAAATGTCTTGGGCGACACTTTCTTCAAATAGTTGGTTTGTGAAGAAACAGGTAGTTGTGGTGGCGGATAAAGACTTTGAATAGCAGTAACTGATTCACAATGTAAAGAAGGTGACGTTTGTCCAAAAAGAGCATACAAATGACGTACAACCTCTCTGTCACTGCCTTGAAAGTGTTGACTATCAATCCGTGTTCAGATTCAATACATACTGTGACGTAGACTGTCCAGATGTTGAGCTCAATACAAAGAAATAACGATAATAACTTTTGAACAAAACAACTACAACACAAGGAGGGGTAGAGGCATGCAGTCTACAGTGACCTATTAGTAATGATTATACAATGACACGAATAGATCGTTTTATAATGAACAACTATGGGTTTGATAAGTAATCACTCAGTTAGGATAAACACTATGTGATCCTGACTTTGCCGTGAACTAAGTCACCTATCCTAACCTGTTGACTGATGATCAATCCCACTGGTAGTTTGCTATAAAAAGCCGATTCATGCTACTATAATGTTGGTACTGGTGAGTTTACAGAAAATAGGTGCATTTACTACTTTTCGTGTTCCAACTTGTTGGTGTTCAAACTTCGGAAGGGAACCAGCCGTAAATATTCAATTCTGATGATGTATAGCAGTTTCATTTGAATGGACATATGGATCGCCTTTCGACCAAGAACGTTAATACTCGGTGTAAAACAGACTGCAATATTGGTTCTCACAGAATGGAGCATTGATGATGTGTTCATAAATAGTGCAACTTATGCGAAAAATAACTAAAACAGGAGATGTACTTCTGGCTACCAGCTACCAGATAATGGCCGTTGAAACCGAAACTATTTTAACTGCCCAGGAATGTACTTGGTATAGGAAGTAACTGACTGACACAGTCAGCCAACAACGGTATCAGCGTCTCAGTAAATTTCCCGCAACTCAATGACTTTAAACATTCCTAGGACAAAAATACGTTCTTGACATTTTATAACAGATAAACCCGAGTAATGCGACAATAATAAGAATGTTGGTAAAAGGTGTGAGAAGTGTGTTGCTGAAAACATCTAGTCGCAGCCTTTGGAATACAGATAAATGTTTTGGATGGCTCCTTTACTGATAAGCCGATTGCGTCATTGTAGGTTGCATTATGCATTAAAGTGAGATGACAAAATTTGACGGTGCACGGTAATAACCGGATTAGTGGGAACGTTAGAAATCCTGATTCAAAACCATCAAGATGACGCACGAGTGGTCATGCTGGACACTGGTTACTTTTGAGTACAACTGAACGACAAAGCGATCCCAGTTCGAATGGATCTTCATGAAAATTTGAGAACACTTGATGGCTCCACACAGTTCAAGGGGTGCTGAATCGACGTGTTCTTCGCGAGCGTTTAGCAGACAGGGGATGATGTAGAAACAAGTTTATTATACACGGACTCCCTTTGTCTAAGTGGTTCACATGGTCTGAGCATTCGTTCGTTGTAATCCTAGAAAAACCGGGTTGCTTCCATCACGACCGGCATCATGGATGGTTGGGCCAATCCGAAAAAGGCGTGAATCTGCAGAACAACCGTCGCCTACCAATAAGATGTGAATTCCATGTCTTGCAACACCGTCAGAATATCTGGCCCATTACTCCAGATAAGGCCTCAGTTGTCGGCTTGGACAACCGAGACGCACAAACTTATATGAGATTACGTATTCTTTAGCAAGTTATCCTATTGATACTTTGGTTGAGATATCAGCAGCACGCTAAGTTCAAATATCGCAAGCTGTCGCGCCGCATAAAAGGTATCATACATTTACGTTTTCTAAAGTATTGTTTACTCAGTGGCCCTTCACGTTTTGTCCACAGACACACAACGCAGTCCTGCTTTACACGTCGCTTGTAACAAAAATCAGGGTAACTACAGTAGCTCGCCAAACATAAAGGTTATGTGAGCCACAAAGACCTTCCCTCCTGCTATTAGAGTACCACTAAAGCTTTTAGTATTTGGGCATCTAAACAGATAGGGAAAAATGGGATAAGTCGTGTGCAAATTACTTAAAGACCCTCACCACAGATATCGATTGCCATTTCAAAGCGTAGCAGCATATCCCCGGTTCAAGTCCCTCACTCTGTTATGTATGTTTATGATGAGATTTATCAGTACATATCACTGATCTAACCTGTTTTCCGAAAGACCTGAGTACATTGAGTTAATGAACTTCATCAACAGCTCACCTAGTGCTGTTTTTAGAACCACAGCAATACTATAAAAAAGGCCCATTGGTCGTTATGGAATAGTGCATCCTCGAGGCTACTCTGTGTAGGTATGTGTCTAGCTCCTGTGAACAGTGTGCCCACCATCACACTGGCTTAAAACGATTAAACTATGGTCTTCCTATCTCTTTCATTGTTAACGGACTCATGATTTCCATTTAAAAAACCAGTGTCGAAGAGCCGCTGTTTTAAACGTATGAGGGTTACGACTGTTGGCATCTACTTCTCTGGATAGCAGCGCATGAATTCGTCGCACCCAATTCCCTAACTCAAGCTTGAATCAACCGTGCTCTGACGATGGTCATCAGGTCCATCAGTCAGCTAATGCTATTGACTGACCAATGCGTAGAATTTAGTCCGCTTTGCGAAACTTAAACATAAGTTGGGGGGGTCACAGCCCGGTCGCAAAACACGTCAGCAGATTGGTAAACGAATGTCATGATCCACAACATGCGCCCGGTACTGAGAAGACCAATGACAAACAATGTACCTGGTAATCGCGATCTGTTAAAGCCGGCAAAGGTGTCTACCAAACTGACTTACACCCAGCGTCTTGTCGCATGAAACGCTCTTTCTCTTTCCCACCACAATGAAGTGCCGTTGTTGTTCGGGCGTTCGTACGTAAACATACCCGTCTTCCCCTAAGTTATCCCACGTCATTGTCATTGTGAGCGGCGGCCCGATTCACAGTACTCTCTGGTCCAGCTTCTGACTGTTAGGATGATGATGAAAAAACGAGTATTCTCGAGTGGGAACGTTGCTGAACACAGTCAATGGCGCTCATGTGGTGGGACTCCTTTTTCCAAGCTAATCTTGTTTAGTTATTAACTAGTTGGTCTTTCAACGGTTGTACTGTTGTTCCTATGCCGTTACGAAGCTGTCGGAACCTAAACACAGCTAGACAAGTGTTCGCAGACAAGCATGACCTTTTTTCACTCCAAATAGGACAAATGAAACAGGAGTGGAATTTGACTTGCAAAACTGCATTCATAAAATTACGTGTTTCCAGATGACCGACTGGATTCCACAAAAGCAGTCGAATGTTAATCGGGGTACCCTTACATTTGCAAACAGAGCCATAAAATTCAACCTCGTGTCACATGACCATGTGTAGTACGTACGAAAAACTAAGTGGGCCAGGTGTGTTTAAATGAGCATAGCTAAGAATGTGTCTAGTAAATAAAATAAACTCTGCGTACAGCACTGCAAACAATGTGGAAATCCAACGTATAATCGCTTGGCTAGCTGATGACTCACCCGCATACAGTACGCGGCTTATCATGCCCGGTATAACCATAACGAATAAGGGCAATTGTTTGATTATGCCGGCCAAGAGCGTACCTCCTTGTGCATGGGACAAACTCTTCGCTGCCAGGACTCGTTGGACCATCATCTGATGTGAGAACAGAAGGTTGTATAAACAAACGATGGAACAAACCTCAGGCATACCGCACTATTAAAAAATTCTCGAAAAGACAACCATACTGAAAAACCTTTAATGTTTAATCTGCCCGTAGGTTATGCATCGAGCTGCACACACAAACACGCATATCACACACGTTCGATCGCAGCCTTCGGATTCAGATAAGTCCACTTTGTAAGGAAGCACTACACTGGAGTTTCACTCCTATTATAGCTCATCGGTAGTGTAAATCTAAGTCTGGAACCGGGATCTGTAATCCAACCCTTGTATATGTGAGACTTACACGTTAATCACACCGCTAGTAGCCTCACAATTGGCATGATCAATCAGTCATATCGAAACTATCAATCACAACCATGTATGAAGTGTTCAGTTTGCACGATCATTCTGAAGGAGGAAACGGACAATGTAGAAAATAATGGTTGAATTTCGGGGATATATTGCGCAGTTGGTTCATTGAAGTCCGCGATCTCAACCTTATTCAGGAGTTCCTTATCACGAGGTTATTGACTGAAGTGAACACAGCGCTACTATTTTTCCCCTTCTGAAAGAATCTGACGACCTGAACACTATACACACAAGGATGCTGAGCGTTTGGATAGGATTATTCGGTCATGAATATTGTGAGGCTACTGATGATGTGGTTAACGCACAAGTCCTACACACAATGACAGGAATGCAAATTCTGGTTCAGACGAAGATAAGCACTACGAATGAGTTCTGATACGAGCAAACTTCGAGTCATGTGTTAAGTTACGAAGTGGACTAGCCGAACAGTTTGTCTGAATGCGGAGATTCCGATCGGATATAGATGTCTTATTAAAAATAACTTACTTCACCAAAATTCAATAGCCAGTACATACAAACAGGGAGTTATTCTGAATATGCAACTTGCGACTGTCTTCAAAAGAAACTCGAATGCATCCTAAAACACGTCATTCTCGAGAGACATTAAACTATTTCACCACATCGCCTAGCCTAAAAGGCCATTGATAAGTTAGGTAGACTCATATATAAAACACAAACATGTATTATAGTTTTGGTTCCGATAGCAATTTGCAGGAAACGAAGCAGCAGTGAACTCGGTCAACAAAACGCTGATTTGAAACTAAGCATATTTTCAGAAAGTGTCTGCAGTCAAAACTGAGTGCAAATGGGAAGGCAACAGATTGCCACAGAAACAGATGCTGAGTATGGCAGTACATTCGTATGCGAATTTTTCTTTAGCAGCCCTAAAGTACTTATCTGTTCAGTTTCAAACTCAAATCTGCTTGACAGATGTACTCGGTTGATGAGGACACTGCAAGACTACCCACTATATCCTAATGCGACGCGAACCCAACCATTTGGTTAATTCTTAGTTTCGTATCTGGATTATCGTAACGAGTAGTATTCAACAAATATCGACAAATATCCTCACCTGGTCAGCGCACCAATACCAAATGGACGCCGGTGTTTGACCGAGAATGAAACCAAGCCAAGGCATATCGGGATCATCCACCTCACGCAACAATCGGAATGCTTTCGGAGAGGGTAAACTACAACCCAAACTGGGATCCATGCCGGAATAGGCTGCCAACTCGGTGCGAGAGGTTATATTAGTTGATAATGTAACATTAGCCAACGACAACAAAAGGGCACCACTATCAGCTGTTTGTAAGTCAAGGCTGGCGATGGCCCGGCCGTAAGTGGCAAGAAGGCCAGCAAATCCACCAACGCGTATGAAACCTGTGTGAAAACAATGTGCACCGGGTTGAAAAAGTTCTTTTGAATACTTCATTCGAACTGGCAAACAACCTCATCGATTTTAAATAGATTGCACTAAGATGCAGTTACAATACTTCGTGTGTAACGCTATGTAGAACATGCACAATGAAAACTGATGAGAAATGTTTGATGAGTTCGGACGTGAAAAATCCACCTAGAAACCATATAAACCATATGTAACTGATAAAAATCAGTCTTAACGAGTGACCTGCAAGAATGCAACTGAGTGAAAAAACCTCAGGCCTACGAGGAATATTTTTCATGTCAGCTAGATCCAACAACCATTGAGGGCTCAGTCTCTTAGTGCATCTTAAAAGACTTGTTATTTTGACGCGGTGCTGAAGGTTGTGAACACCTCTAAACAGAAGGGTCATGCTAATCAGGGCTTGGTCTTTTCAGATACAACCGGGCCGGATAGTTCACGGATGTGTTGTTCTTATTCGCCTCTTGTTATCGTTCGCTCACAGATCAGTCATATGCAAATACGAAATGATCAAACGCCCACCAGAAAACACTCATAGTCAAACTTTACAAGTCACAGCAATGAGGTGATCCAAACGAGTATTAAGCAGAAATTTCAACGGTTATACAAACTTGTTATGAAGGTGGCTGGTCTGAATGTACACTGCAGATACAGTGGATGTGGGTTTCTGTCGAATCAAGGAAACTATAAATATACTTAAAACAGTCAGCTCCCTTGGACAGTTTGAACAAAGCAGTTAGGACACAAAAAGGGGTGGATGTAAGCATTTCGTATTAACCGAACAATGACAAATTTAACGCAATGCGGATCGGTTTCTATGCACCAAATCAATGGTGAGTGGTGGGTAACCAAGTGATCTGATTGGTTATCTACCCCTTATTTGTATGATATAAAAAACGGATCCATGTTATAAATATGGGGTAACTAACTCTCTCCGATCCCGGACACGATAACGACCGCGTGGCCAAAAACGCATATTAGCAATTATTACCATCTACAGAAAGGTACCAAGTCATCAGATGATAACCACAGAGGTATGATCCTTGTCTCCATTTTAGCCCAGTTACTTACGGGTCCCATAATGTACCGGTTTCTCAAACACAGAAGAAACTAGGTAAAGAAACAAACAGCTATCAATCGTAGATACTAGAGCGTCAGCACTCTCACCTTCATCCAACAATAATCGCATTTATGACCTATAGAAAGTTTCAAAGTCGGTTACTCAACATGTTCTCCGGAGCTACATTTGTTGTAAATTTGTTCCACTAAAAATAGTCAATTTATTGGAACCACAGTGAACCTGCCCTAAGAGTAAAGTGCACACTGGTGGACGGTTATCTAGAGCTTTCCTTGCTGCAAGTGACGTTCGACAGGGACTTCCAATCTTCACCTGCCTTCCTCGTGATAGATGTTATTATGGAGCACTCGCAGACTCCGAGAATCATATCTCCACCAGTAACATAAAATACAATGGCGGTTCGCACTGTTGCTTAACTACCATAAAACCATGAAACTAGCGAGAAAGGAGAGGCAAGGAGAATAGACTGTCAGACAGTAAACTGGTCAGTATTGTTTTGTTCTCACTGCGTTCTTCTGAAGGCAAGCAGATCATCAGACTCAATTAACGTTACGGCTGGTTTGTTTGGTATGCATTTTTGCATTCCCAATTTGTAAATTGACAATAATTCCTGAAGGGGGGTCGGTCGGGATAGTCGATTGTTTCACCTAACTGCGTAGTATCACATCACCATGTTGTATTATTGCTGTCGAGGTGTACATAAGGGTAGCGGAAGTATTCACTGATCTTTGTCATTTGTTCTGTTACAAACACGTTACATCTTCAAATAAAGGGAGAATATGCAATACCCACAAGCGTTCAGTCTTAGTCCATACAGATGTGGTCCAATCGGACCGACGATGAGCACACGCCCTCGGTAGTCGACCAGCGGTAGCTGTCATCACCAGTTAGTTGGTACCAAGAGGATTGGCAGGGTAAGCAGTGTGGTGATAGTCCGTCGGTGCATCCTTGGGAACTTTCCAAGTTCGTACCCGATAATCCACGCAATGAAAATACGTAGTCTAAACTAGCTGGATCACGTACTCCATATATCGGCGGAGCGCTTACCACAACGTTTTATTAAGTGCGGTTACTGATCGCTGGAGGAAATCGCAAAGTGGTCAGACGACGACGTGGTCACAAGCCATGAAAACACAGACAATTCCCTCGGGTACGGTTAGTAGGTGTCGAGTGCCGGTTTGAAGAGTACATGACTATACGCACTGCCGGTTGGAAGGGCTCTCGGACATACCAGCTTGTCGTAGTCAATGGTGAACCTGCATTCATGAGATTACTGACCATCTCCCTTGTGAACTTTTATTGCTTTGTTGACTTCAGTTGTCTTTTTCCTTCTATAAGTTTATGTTTATATGTTAGTCTGGTAGCCCTCAAGATTAGCGTTAGGTTAAAAGGCAACCAGAAAGGAGATACCCTTGGTCAGGCTCAACGCTGAATAAGCACGTATGTATATTGCATATAAGAGTACAAAAAGACTGCTTGTGCCAGGTCGCGAATTTCAAACTTTTTTTCACCTTCTGATGATTAACGCTAAAAGAAGCACAAGACTTGCGGGCTGTTGTCACGAAACATTATCAGCAGTACATCTCCTTAATGGCATGTGAAGCCGAACTCCAACCCCCATGACTGGGAAGCTCGTCTTCTGATTATTACTCCACTAACCTCATAAACAGAATCAAATTAGCAGGTTTAACGGTCCAGGAAAAATATTTTGCGAATGTTGCTTAAATGTCTCAATCGTCTCATGGAGATGGAAGCATCATGCAAAGTCTAGAGTTAAAATGAAAAAAAAAATTCATCACCAGATGTAGTGGTAGTAAAACAGCCCTAAAGTAACTTAGTGAAATTTTGTTGTGAACTGTGCACAAGACAGTTACCAGTAAACTGACTGACAGAGACATCGTTCGTCAACCAAAGTGAGGCTGATGACGACTAATGATTCGGTGCTTTGGATACTAGGATCGTGTGTTGTCCGTGAAAAAAGTGCGCCTAGTGAAGTGGTACGAGGACTGAAGTCAAGCAGATTCCGTGTTCTCCTTACAACTTGGTTGGCTGTAATCCAAGTATAGGCACCGCAATATTGAATTGTTGAACTAGAACACAGGGGTGTTACGAATTCTTCCTATAACTGCAACTGTGAACTACAATTATCCTCTTTTATCTCTTCACGGTTGCGTGGCTTTTAAACGTCAGTCTCAACGGATGACGTTTTTCAACCGTAAACCGCAATCTGAGCTGGGCTGCGATTTCCGAACATTCAATGTAGTCTCTAGATAATGAGTCGAAACTTAACGTGCGAATTCGGTACGACAAAATTTTATCAGTTTTGGAAATGTCATTAAGAAAATGAAGAAGAATACTATATTCAATGAATACCTATGGGCTTACTCAAACTTGCCAGCAAAATGGCCCCAATCACCATGACAAAACATTGCAGCGTATCCGTGTATAAAACTGCTGCCATGCCACCTAAAGAGAAAAACAACTCGTTTAACATGGGCGAAGGACACTATGGTAGTGCAATTTGAACAACAATGGGAATGAGAACAAGTTTCGAGGATAATTTCATTTAGTAAACCCAATTTCCGGTGAAGTAGCTAACTACAGGATGAAAGGCAGATGTTGGAAATAATGAAAGTAAATAAAAACACAAAAAATTCCTTTCTCAGAGAGATGCGGTACTATGTACCCAACCCCAAAAAAGTTACTGAAGGAATTCCGTCTAATTTCAGTAAACCCGCAGTATCTCAATATGTCCAGCAGCCAATCTCTTCACACTTAATTCACTCAATAAGAAATTTAAAATGACCAGTTTTCTCAATCAAGATGTGAAAAATAAAATAATCACAATTTAGCGTGTTTTACACAAATGTGGCCTTTTTATTCATTAATTGTGTTCTATCCAGCTAACTGTTGAGTAACTTCGACTTTGAAAGTGCAAAAACATCAGAACACCGCTTTCACAAATGAACACACAAACGTAATTTGACAAGTAGGTTGACTTAAGAACACTGTTCAGTTTTTATGGATTTGTTCAGCCTCAGTCTAAAGGTAAAGGGAAACGTATATCAACACAAAAATCGTGTGTTGGTTTAGTTACAATTACCCGGTGCCATGCGGTTGGCAGAGTTGTACAGATAAGTATGAGTGAGCTAAACTCCGTGAGTGTGCATGTTCCACAGTCAAATGTTGACAAATAAATAAAACAAAAATACCCATGTTAATCATAACGGAGGAAGCAAAATTATTACACTCTACAGCGCCTTATTCATTTACACAAGCGTGATTCCCTGCTGTTTATTAACTGCTGACTGACAGCGATTGTGCAAATGGGTAAACATTACAGCATTCGCAATCTACCTAACAAAAACCGAATGATCTTCGCTTTGAATGAAAGTGGAACCAACATGCAATTTTTCATCTACAGATAAAGTGGTCAGAAAACGAGATCTAGAAGATGAATTCGACTTAACGAAGAAGCGAAAAAGTTTCACAAGAATGCTACTCCGCATTTAGAAAAACATCACATCGTAGCTTACAGCCCTCTCACCTGTGACAGTGATTAGTGTCGTCAAGATCAATATAAGTATGACGGACGGCCAAATGTTCCAATGCAGCGCTTCTGTGAGAAACAGCGATCCGGAATAGAGATTTACCTGTTATCGAAAAAAAAAACATAACATACTTTAAAACCCCAGAGTAAACTACACGTCCTTTATAAAAGCTTACTTTTGTTATTAAAGCTGTTACTCATTAAGATGAACAACCTCGAGTCGGAACAAGGTATCATCGCAGAACACCTGTTAAATTTAGCACTGCTGTTTCAAAAAGCCTGAAAAGATTAAACACAGATCACCGCAAATTCTCCTCTATCAGAAATCCACCTGAATGTTTATAAGTAAACCTTTGAATGCCAATAAAAAGTGAAATCAAACATGCCCATTGTAAACGTCCATAAGTGCACAGCACTCGATTTGCTTCTTTGTGCCGAAAGTCGTGCCACAGAAATGAGCTTAATACTGTTCAGTTTATGAAAATAAGAATAGTGCTAACCGAACCCCAGTCACTTGGAACGAATTCACTGAATTAGTTTCCAGAGCATGGTTATGAATTTAAAGGCTGAAGATGGACCTTCGTTTATAACGGCAGGAAAGAGTCCAATCGGGTCGGTTGCCTTGTGACGTTTCAGGAACCTGTTCGCAAGTTAAACGTGTTTCTGAGAGGGCAGAAAAGTTAACAGACCAATTAGCGTGGAGGGAGCCCCAAGGTGTGGTTAACAGCGCGGGCGATCAGTCGAACTTCTGTTGGAAATGATCAGCCCAGCATCTTAAGCGTCATTTCATGTTACGGATGTACTCGTCATTACCTTACATCCTACCTTACGCTTGGCATCTTGCTACTTGTTGCTCGGGTGAGATGGAAAAGCTTTCGAGAATTCACGGCATCAATAGTTTGTTCCAGTTCAATGATGTCTGTCTCCATCTATCGTTGGTGCTTCCGGAGTTTCACGCAAGTAGCCTTGCAAACCAAATCATGTCCACTGTTGGATGGAATATTCCGGCGAACGTTAGGAATCTCGAGTGACCCAGAGGTTGACAGCCGAATCAGCGGCAGTACCACACATAGGCACTGCATGCCCAATGTATTTCAAAGTTGTCCATCACCACTACCAGTAGCAACGTTGAGCAGCATCCGTGGAACATATTTCGTGATCACATTGACGTCTGACTACCAAGCGGTTTTACCTAAGTGTTGGCAGTCTCACTGTACAAGTCCCCGTACGATGACCGCTCAGATGACATGTGTAATGCATAATTAGTTGGCCAATTGACCGCGCATCCCGAACGTTCCGGAATACGCGCAGACGAACGGCCGTGTTGCTCACGCGATCAGTTCAACTGATGTGGGCTAAATGGCTGAGACGACTATGGTTAAACACAGCAAGTCGGCTGACATCTTCGTCGCGAACAGGCCCCGTTTCTGAACCATAGAGTAAAACAGAACGTACATATGCATTACGTACCCTTCCTTTTGGCGGCAATCAACAGTCTTTTCGACGCCAAAGAAGACGCAGTTTGACAAAGACAACCCGTGTCTTTGTTGTCCTCAACAATATCTTATCAGCAATTTTACGCTCAGATGAGATGTGAGTATCCAAAGTCTCAATAAATGGATAGCCTGCAATAAGGAAAGTGAGGGTGAGAATGCCCCAGTCTTCAAGCAAAACTGCATTTCGTACAAGCCAGCCCGGCCATTCATCGTGTTTATCATGACCTGCATGTCTTCTGCAGAAGGTTAAGCATATTCCGTGTCGGTCAATCTAATGGCACAAAAAAAACTGACCGTCAAACTCACTGGAACCCTCAAACGCACCCTCCAGAACTTCGTCCATGACCAAATTGAACAGAAAGGAGGAGATCGAACACCCCTGACCAACATTACTCAAAGGGATGTACGTTCACGACAGTTATCCATAAACCCTCACCCTACTTGTAAGATGGGCCTACAAAGACCACAACAGGTTCAAATAGTCCCCTAGGACGCCCTTACGCACAGGATAGTTCCAGAAGATGCAATGAACAATCGAAGCGAAAACAGTCTTTGAATCTAAAAACAACGACGACCGTCAATTGCCTGTGAGAGTTCCGATGCCCCAGGGTCCATCATGAGGTAAAAATGTCACCAATAAATCATCGACCGGGCCGGAATCTTGCTTGTTCTTCGCACATCTAACTTTCTCTGGGCTTAAGAGGCCGACGTAATATAAGGTGAGTGAGTAATTTTGACGCAACAACCATTAAGACTGATACCTTTGTGGTTGACATACTTCAGGCCTCTTTGTTGAAGACGAAAAATATTGTCGATATGCACCAATTATAAAGCAGCTCCTCAATCTCCCAAACCATTAGGAAGGTTTTATAAGTCCTGATATCAGCCCCCTCCCTCACTATTCTTGAGAAGAGTATGGAGCCTGATACACCTCAATAACGTGAGCTCCAGGGCCGCTTTAATTTGGAAGGAAGGACCACTTGAAACGTAATAACTCACCATTCAGGTCCCATCGTCTACGTACCCCGGCTGAGGCCAGCTGAACTGTTCTTCTGAATGTCCAGTCTACCCGCCAAGTAGGCGCGGTTGGCGGGAGTAACTGGAGTCTTTTTCACAAACAGTCTCACTTACATCTACTCAGTGACTGATCTAGAGCCATCTAATGCTGCGGCCAACCGTTTGGAAGAAACAATACTTCTAAACAGTACAAAAGGTTACGACGGATTTGAGGTGATTCACAACTACCTCACAACCAAGTCCCGTTGTACCGGCTAAATCGAAGAAAGGAGGTAACCAAAGTGTTTAACCATTCAAGATACTATTCGCAAAGACGCTTGTCGATAAAAACTTACGTAAGTTGGGTTGGTCCGAGTTCGATCATGACGTAGACATAAAAGTGACCAGTCACATACATGGTAGCATCGAAAATTTAAAGAGTGGGAAAATCCTAAGATATAAATACAAATACTTGATGTACTCTAATATACCGAATATTCGGGGAAACACGGTGACAATTTTCATTACTCGTGTTGTGATCTTTTTGGAAGAGTATATTGAATGTGTGTTTGTTTTTAGATGATAGTGCATTTCCATGAAAATCTAATAAATGGCATCCATCCTTTTTGAAAATATTTAAGTGCTACCGAGAAACACATACGAACAGTTTATAGTTGTGGCACTCCTTGTTTAAAGTTAACTTTAGCAAGATACCAAACCAACGTGGTTACTTATTTATGTAAGACAAAGACTTAAAGTGACACTCATAAACGACTATAAAAAGTCGACACCTACCGATATTTTTGTAAGAACATACAAAAGTAGAGATAAACCAGCAAGGTATACTTGAATTCTTTTTCCACCGAAGCGTTTGCGCATATATTCCGGAAGCGTGCAAACCTAAATGCTCATTGATCATCAAAAATTGAAACTCACCCCACTCGCGATATAAACAGGAAGGAACACCCATCCCAAAAGTTGCAGGAGAATGGAAGCCTAAATTAGAAAAACAGTGAAAAATGCATTAAAAGCCGGATGGGGGAAATTCGCCCGGGAGTTTATAAATATATCGTAACATGTTCACGCACGCAAATAAATTTATGTGAAAACTGAAACTGCAGGACTAATATACTCAATCAACAATTTTGAGAGGGATGTTGAAAATGGCGTTGGCATAAATCACATGGTCAGTAATAGGACGTTTTATAGGGATCGTAGGCATTTATCAGGACGGTTAACAAGAAATCGTTACTTCACAGGTGTCTCCCTTTACAACAAGCCCTAAGAGACTTCCGAATATTCTTAAACATTGCGGTTGGGGAAGAACATCACGTGACAACTAATTCTGAATATAACAAAGCAGTCTAAAATTCGAACAACGCAAACAATTTAGATTGCTGCAGTCGACGCATACTTTAAGCCTGTGGACTTATAAGTGACCACGTAGACGACCACATGGTTAGTCATTTTCGTGGGAAATAGATCACTTCATTACTGACAGTTGCTTGGTAGTGGCTGACAGCTGCACAATCACGTCAGAAAACTGCAGCCTCAGTGAATCCAATTCAACATCATCGAAACAACTGCGGTTATGAAAACCGTAAGTGGGAAACCGAACGACTCCAGTAATCCTCATATGCCTGAACGGCAAACTCTAATAGTTTTGTCAGCGCAGCGTCTTTATCCAGAATTGACAGTGTTCTTTGTAATGTCGTCTAGTAGACTTTTGTACACATAATTGGTTCGACAATTGTATGTTTGCTCCATGGATAGGTCATGTGGCAGAAAAGCTGAGGAGTCCTATGGCCCAACTCCACCTCTGGAAGAAAATTCCACAGGTTTTGTTCATCAGCTGTTGCGGTTCGTCCTACGATCGCCGCCTTCACAGCATCATAGGGATTTACGCTAAATCGTGTATAAATAGGTTCGGTGACTCTAGCAGCGATCCGTCCTGAGGTTGGTCACTATGAAATTGTTTAGAAAAAACTGCATTTTCCAAGGCCGGAGGATCTTGTTCACAATCAGTCACGTAAACACCGGTAAAGAGAAATCTGGACATTAGGCGAACAATAAAAAGTGAACGGAGTCACCAATTTATGTAGTGACTGACGTCCGTGTGGTGAACAACGCCTTCATCTCCGATCGACAACCTGCTCCTCACATTCCCTTCCCCCTCCAGGGTATATCGGAAGGCTATTTTTCTACGACAGCTTTGGTTCGTGTCTAGCACCAAATCTCAGGGGCAACGGAGAAAGTGCCAAACACCATAATCACCACTTTCTCTGGACGCAATGAATACGTCCGTATGCTATTTAGTTTATGAAAAACTGTTCAGATTTTACAAAGGTTTAACGATCAAGTGTTCCGTTGTCTTGCTTTTGTATACGTCTATAATGGTGGCATTTTAGTCGTAAGTAAGGATACCCAATAACATGAATCACGTCCACAAATGTGGTTTGAATGTTTAGCCCAATACGATATGACTCCAAACCCTACGAAGTACATATTGGGAAAAAATCCCATAGATTTTCTACAGCATCGGAAAGGCTATAACAGTATCCAACCTTTACCTGAGAAAACTATTGCCATCAAAGTCCTTTAAAAAAATCTCCGGCGCTTCGTGTCTATTATTACAGTTGTTTTATTTGAAGGTGTTCAGTGCTGTCAAGATACTTCAGACATTTTAAAAGTCGATTTTCCGAACACAGTTTTTTCTCCTGAGGTTAACGTCTCTTCCCTTGTAGTTAAAGAATCCTTATCTAAAGCGACTGTATTATCTCATTTAAACACAGATGAATTTCCACTGTAAATTTCGAAAACCAACGCTGTTTTAGAGCAGAAGGTGAACAGTGAAATCCAGCACTTGTCCTTTTTCTCCGGAAGACTCCAATCAGTGAAATCACGCTGTGGTACTTTTGGGCGAGTTACTGGGCGTTTATCTTAACCACTCGATATCTTCTGGAATGTCGTAACCTCATCGTTTTCAATGATTACAAACCACTTGTGTTTGTCTTCGGTTGCCCTCTCGACGGGCACTGCCCGAGAGAACAAAAACACCTTAATTGTACCTACTAGTTTGGCACCAACATCCGTTCGAACGACGGCCCCGTTAATTTCGTCACAGACGACTTGTCAGGTCCGGATGTCAACCGAATGTCCACACGTGCCATTGACTTCTTCGCCCTTACAAAACCTCAGGTCAATGGTACAGAACCCCATCAACTTCATGACAACCCTTCTATGAAACTACCTGATCTAGGTTGACTCCACTCAGGCTGATCAGTTACGCACATGTCTACCGGTAAATTCCGACCGACTATTCCTCACACACACCGGCCTAATGTTTTTATCCACCCGCATTCTCAAACACATCCCAACATAAGCGCTTCGACGAAGGTTGTTACCGAACGTTACGTCTAATAAGACATTTGTAAATATGCTCGCAACGGGACAAAACAGTGTCTTGAACGTCAATGTGGTAAAGTACACTGTTCAACCATCATTACGCCTGGAACATTTGCTTCATCCAACAGGCGCTTAAAGCACGTCCATTTCAGGGTCGTTCACCTTTTTTTTCATCCAACGGGTACGCACATCTTCTGACACTCGTGGACCGTTTAAGGAGATGGCTCAACGTTGTTCCTCTGGATGAAACGTTAACGAAAACCGTATCATACAGCTTATCGAACCCCGGGTTTCGAATTTTGGCAGTCCGGCCACGACCACTACTGACTGTGGACCTTAATTCACGTTGGCACTTTTCCGGGATTAAAATTGTGTTCCTGGATGCGAACACATAACAACCACTGCATATCACCCATTATCAAAAAGATACGGTTGAAACGTCCCACAGTCAACTAAAATCGTTGTTAACGGCAACATAGGCGAGTGGCAAACGGTCCGTTCGTCCACTTGTTGTTCTCCTCAGCCTGAGGATTGTAAAAGATGGTGGATGCACCCCAGCAGAACTCGTTTACGGTTTACGTTTTTTCGGGAAAATCGTCCTCTGATCCCCTGGCACCTCTGAAGCACGATGCAACCTACGTCACGTGCTTGAAGAATCTCACACGGCACACCCACCCTCTACCACCACGGAATATGTGGTGCTGCGAACAAATTCGCCGTATTCTGTGCACTCGTCTCTTTTTATCGGCATTAATTCGCTTGAAAAGCCTCTGCAGCCTCCATAGGACGATTGCTTCAGAGTGCTTGATGGCAAAGACAAACAGTTCATTGTCAAAAGAAGTGGAATAAGCTACTCAGTAGGCAATGACAAATTAAGGGTTGCTCACGTTTACAAGTAAATCAGGTATTAAACATGGTGACGCTTTCAGTCAGCGTACTGTAGCGAAAAGGCGTTCAATAAAGCACAATCTTTATTGTCCAGCTCGTTAGTTCCCACGCCACACGTGCGCTCGCTATTTTGAATCGCAATTCCAGTTCACAATACCCCCAGGTTTCCGCTCACACGTCGTGCGCACTTCTACCCGGTTTAGGTGTGTGATTTACGCCTTCTATCCGGGGGTTTTCCGCCCGATAGTCCTCGTCCGTTGATCCGATTTTTTCGAGCGATGGCTTGTCCGGTCGCTCGTGCTGTCCTCCGTCCATCCACTGTGGGCTTTGATCGTACAACACAACCGTGCCGAGATATTCCTGAGTGTTGGAATAATCACGCCCGTTGGTCCGACCCGGTCGAGCGATGACTCATCCGGTCGCCCATGCCGTCCTCCATCCACTCGCGGTGGGTTTTTGAACGCACCTCTCTCCTGTGTTGAGGTATTCCACCGAGAGTTGGAATGCTCGTACCACCTGCCTGACAGTCCACTACAGT
>LUCH01001604.1:120447-136803 GCA_013368495.1 Paragonimus heterotremus
ATATTCCTGAGTGTTGGAATAATCACGCCCGTTGGTCCGACCCGGTCGAGCGATGACTCATCCGGTCGCCCATGCCGTCCTCCATCCACTCGCGGTGGGTTTTTGAACGCACCTCTCTCCTGTGTTGAGGTATTCCACCGAGAGTTGGAATGCTCGTACCACCTGCCTGACAGTCCACTACAGTATTCTAAGAGCCATCCATTGACTTACAAGAATTCACTCAAACTGCTTTAGCCACGTTTGATGCTAATGCTTACTCCCCAACTCCAACCTTCGATCTTAACTCATGCGCATCACACACCTGGTCTCATCGAACTGTAAGACGGTAGACAATCTATAAACACTGTCATTATTGGTTCAGTGCCTGTTTCCGTGACTATCGCCAGCCTCACTACTCAGAGGGGAGTTATGTGGTGTCAATCATCAGTTGTCTTCCATTATGCATTATTATCATGCCTGTTATGTTTGTTGAGCATACAGACCATTCGTTAATTGTTTGAGTTAATACAAGAAGTCATTCTTGTGCCTTGCCTTCTGATTTTACTTTACCGTCGTTATGGTACAACTGTGAAAACATCCATTTTCGCACATCATACGAATCCGATTCCCCTGGATTTCTGTCGTGCGAAAGGAAACTGTTTCCGACCTACATCGGATTTAATGCAGTGAAATCTACTGTGAATGATAACTGAGTAATTACAAAGCATCAGTAAAACTAAAAAACGAGGTACAACAGATAAATCAATACAAACAAGAGTAATAATTCGGTTAGTTTTATTTTTGAGTTAGAATATGGAACAAAATTCACTTACATTGAGTTCAAATGCGCCGACGCCGATCCCGCTTGCAGCCCCAGAACCCGCGAGGCCGATGAAGTGCTCACTGCCAATATTGCTTGCAAACAAGGAAGCACCAACCTACAAGATTACATTTTCTAAAACAAAATACCGGTAACCAAGACATGAATCTCCCAGCAAGGAAAAAACCGCTGAGTGTACCTCTTTTAGAGGCAAACATTGCCTAAAATGTTTCCAAAATATATCATTGAAATTCGGAATGAACATTACAATGAATCCTGTTAATACAACACCGAAGAAATAAACGACGAGTACCGATATGTCCCAACCATCAATCCGCACATCTGAAGACATCATCAGCGCTCGAGTACACAGAACCGAATTCCTGCCAGACTATATCTAAAAGCCCATGCAATAAAACAAGACGTGACACACTGATATAGTTAAACAAACGGGGTTTACGGCAATAAGTCCAACACTCCTAGCATCTCCATTGCGTCACATAACAGGATGTGAATCAAACACATGCTACTAATAAACTATCCTAAGGTTGTTACAGCTATAAGAGAAAATAACAATAAAAATGGTTGTGTTCGAAGCTTGGTGGTGGTCAGGATTCACGCTATCTCACTTTTGTGTTTGTTGTCAGTTGCCGACGTACCGATCGGGTGAGTAGTATATTGGCCAAGAAAGTTGAAGCAGTCAAACGAGGTTTTTCTAGGCACACAAAGCTGGTTTGCGTAATCGAAGTGTAGTGGCCTACGCAGTGACCAACATTCGCTAACAAACGAATTTTGGCCGGTTCGGTGGAACCTCGCAGACAGCAGCAGACGGTCGATCTACGTTAACCTGATGATCATTATTAGCCGGGTGACCTACAGTGGCATTCGTGATTGATTTTCTTTCATCCGTACCGTCCCATGCTGGGTGATGTCCCCGGGTTCTTCCAGACAAATACCCAATCGTACGACACCCGCAATTTTCATAAACAAACGTAAACAAGCGAGTAAACCACTGTAGATTAGTTGTGGACCAACACTTCCTTCTTCAGATTTGGTGCGATCACTGGTGAACCGGCAAATAAAATATTCTGTCTGAGTACTAAAAACGTTCTTGTGAGAGAACTTGTATGCCAACGAGCCAGCGAATCGGCCAACCTATCTGCTTTTATGGCATTTGCATGAAAATAGACTTTCTGTCAACCTTTTGAATCGTAACTGATTCTTGAACTGGCTTCATGTGTTTGGCCACAGAGTTGTCAGGATAGCTATCTTTTTGTACAGTGTGGGTTACAAACTGCAGCCCGTTTTCCAACTCATCCGCTGAGCAGGTTTTTCTGGCCCAATCCGCCAATCACCTGACCAGGTTTCGTTTGCCAATTAAGTTAGTAAAACTATAACAGTTCCTATACTGGCTTGATCAAATAGTCTTACGATACAGGGGATGTTTAAAGCTCCCGTCAATTCCGCGACTCAGAGAGACATTCAGGAAACGGAAAGACTCCCCCGGTGTTAAATTTAACTGAGGATGTGAGCCATTGAGGCATTTTGGAATACCACCTATGTTGACAGGCGAATCCGTGACAAAGAATGTATCACTAGCATAACCTTTTCCACTATCTTCAACTGCGGTGTCCACCAACTGAGTTACCCAGTCGATACGTAAGCATTTAACACCCAAAGAACAGCAAGATAGTGTGGATTTCGAGGAATAAAAAACTTCACATGTGACATTTTTTATTTCTACTCCGGTTTATAACTGTGACGACTTAATGAGAGCCTGACGAAAACGGGCTAGCTACAGTTCGTATCCTGTGACTCAATGCGAATTTTACAAATAATCATACACCGGAACGATCCGCTGGTAGTGAAGCAGCTCAATGATTTACCAAGCTTGCAATCGGGCTTTCCGAAGCGAACAGTGAAGTTAAATTTTTGAATAACTGTGCTGAATGGCGTACCATAAGTGTCATTGATGTGGTGTCACTGAAGCCTCACGTCCACGGCCGGATGGACACAGTAAGTTCGACGGCCGCACAGCTGAGGAGGAATACTGCTCGATAAGCACACGTACTTGACTATATGCCAAGGGAGGGGCGTTTATTGTCTGGTAGTTTTGTGACTTCAATCGTGAAGAAACGAACAAAAGGAAAACGACTGAAACTTATTTGCGCACTGGAAGAAAAGAAACCGCACACGCCACTCTTAAACCAATCGGAAATTTATGTTCATGGCTATTCTTCTACGTCATTGGATAATACGCAACTAGGGGTCTAACCATTAGGACTGAACTTGCGAAGTCCACGTAATGATTATGATCGGTTAGAGCTAGGAGTTCACTTCGGTAGTTCCTATTTTCAAACTGGTCATCCACTTGACACCTCTAAGGAGACATTATGACTTTACACACTGATTTCATTTCTAAGCATAAAATGTCCTTCGCGTGAAATGCACTCTTTTTAGGGTTGTAGAATTTCATTATTTTATTTTCAGGCCATAGAAGTGGTCTATGATTGGTCTAGTGGAGTAATATTTTCCAGCTTTTTTAGTCCCGACTGCACGCATCGGCAACTGTGGTAGGGCAATGTCCGAAAGAACACGAGTTGTCATGGCTATCATGTGGTCCATTCGGGGTATGGAGTCCAGCCCCTAGATGACAGGGAGCACGAACCAATGATTGTCGTCAGTCATCCTGTGACCTACAACACGGGTGCAGTCAAGTGGCTTTAAAGACACGTTTTAGTATTCTAAAATCAGCCACAGGTGACAGACGCAAGTAGATCCGTGTCAATCTCAGTACGTCCAACAACATTATTAAAACTTTCGGAAGAGGCGATAATTTGCGCATGGTAGGTCGCTTAAGCGGAGCCAATTGCAAGACCGCGTATAAGTGCTTCATATCGATTACATCAGTTACGAAGCACAACCCCGCAGGGGGTATAGAAGTAAAGGTTTGAATGAAACAAAGATCTCCATGATATTTGAATGGACCTTCACGAACGCAACAGTGACTCTCGTATTTTCAAAAGCAGTTTGCGAGAGCAGCATCGACAACCACTTTCAGTCGATATTTGAACAGGTAGTTCGTCATTGTGAAAAAGCTGTGCCAAATTTCCGTCATCTCAAACTCCAATGAAATCCGGGCATTATGACGGCATTTTGTTTATATATTGTTGCAATGCTATGCGAGCTACAGGACTCAACTAGGCTGATGACGCGAACTTCAGCGTGTTTTGCACAAGATCGATGGGACGTTCTTTAAAGGGAAGGAAAGCATGAAGGTTCGTCACCAACAAAAGAGGCTGAAACTTAAACTTGATTGACGCAATGATCGGAAGTTTCACTACTATCTATACAGTGCGGGGAAGTGTCTACAGGCAGTACTAACTGTAGACATTGGCTCCGTGTACTGGTAGATAGGCCGAAGATCAGTGCAGCTATGCTGAAAATAATGGTGATATGTGACAATGCCCCTGGCCAAACTGATTTGGAAGGCATCTTTTTCGGAGGGGCTTATGCAGGACAGCACCCACTGTGGTTAGCACCGTCTACATTTACGGTGAATCCCATTGAGAACGTCTGAGGCATAGCGAGGGCGAAAGTGACGAAGCAGTTATAGATCCACCATGGCGCGTTGGTAAGCGGTGACCATGATCAACTACTGGGCCAGGCGGTATGACGCATGAGTATTATGCAACACGTAGTCCATCCTACTACGAGGGATGTCGCGGAAAAACAACGTGCCCATTTCGTCCGCCACATGAAAAGATTCTGTGTACAAGCACTGGAAGACAAATACTTGAGGCGCTGCCGTAAGTGTCAAGTCCACCTGTGAACGACAAAGGCTCCATTCAAGTCTAACACCGTGGCTGCGTGTAATCGGTAGACCGTGAATATCTCTGTTATCTTTTAGTTAAAAAAATTTGCCAACTATCGAAGTTGCTGAAATTTTCTAACATGTTGCGGTTCCTAAAATCTTAGAATTCTGGTTCCCGAAGATATTTCCGTTTGCATCCTCCGGAGACGTAAGCAAGGGATTTGCGGTAGTTCAATGGCATAGGTGTTTATGGAAAAATAACGCACGGCCGCATTCTAAGTTATTTCGGATAACTGAAGATAAAATATAACGAAAATCGATGTCGTAGACGTGGAGGCATCCATTTATTTAAATTTGGGTGTAATTAAGCAGGAAGGCGTGTGTATAACTTCGACAATCGAACTGTTGTTGAAACGTGAATACTAAACCTTTTATAAAAATACAAACATGAGGAATGACTGTAAACCCACTTCAGCGTTGGACAATGCACAAAAACTGAACAAGTAGGTTTTGTTTTATCAGTTAATTTCGCCATGTTTTACCATTCGTTGGTACCGCCGTTGTTAACTTTTCCATTAAATGGGGGTGTACGCTGAAATAAAGGCAATTTGACCTGTAGGAAGAATGGCAGTGAAGGACACTTTTAGTTGGAAATATTACGACACTTATAACGGCAATTGTGTAGTTCGCCGGTATCATGCTTCAAGGCCGAAACGAGTTGAAAACGGCTAGTTAGACGCGGAAAGAAATTCTTCAAATTTTTCATGAAATATTAAAATGCATATTACGAGATAAATATGTTTTATCGAGTATACTATTTGCGAAGCAATGAGAAAAATCAGCTATATTTAGGAGTTGTTCATATTCGCACTTTCGTTAAGAAAGATATTTCACCATTTATTCACCAAAAGCATCGTGTCAGCCGTCCTAATCGGTTGTACGTTCTGAAAATGTTTCCCTCGGGATTTTCGTGATGAAATACATATTCCCATCTTGCAGAAACACCCAATTCTTGTGTGGTTTTGGAGATGTAATTAAATTTGTAATTTACGACCACGTTGCTTTTGCATTGATTTGTACACGAAATATCACAGTGGTTCCTAATGAAAGTATGTCGCCATAGTCGTTGGTTGATTATTCACTTGAATTATATCTTCAGCCTGGTTCTCTTAGAGCATTTCCGGTGGGAAAGGATCTTCGTTTTCACCTGGTTGTTTCTACCTACGTTATGGGGTAAACATGGGTAACACGTCTCACTCTACCATCAATAAAGTGCGTATCGTTTTGCTTATTACTTACTGACTATGCTTGACTGTAACTTACCAAGTGTACGTGAGTCAATTCTCACTTTTCTGAGTGGTAATGACCCACTTTGATATTCATCAGTTATCCGAAGAAAACATTGATCCCCACCTCTACCACTTCAGCCACAACCCTTCCATCATCGTATAATATGCGCTTATGATTCCTATGAATGTTGGTCTATGTTTTCGCCGGCCGCACAACTCACTGACGACTGCTAGCATGTTATCTCATTTTTGGCCAGAACTAAAGGAGATCATTATAACTTATCCCCAACCGTCTAAATACACGTTCATTCTGATTTCTGCCGTGTTCTCCTTGTCAGCGTCGGCCATAGCTTAAGTCGACTGGACGGAGCAGCTACTAGTGTAAACGCATACTTCATACATAGGCGTTGAGCATCGCTTAGGTGAACTGAATGGAGCAGCTATTAAGGTCAGTCTGTGCGACATACATGGGCGTCGATTATGACCTGAGTGAACTGTACGCAGCAGCTTCTGGTATAGACGCATACTACATGCTTAGGCGTCGAGCATAGTTTAGTTGAACTGAACGGAGCCGTTACTAATGTGAACGCATACTACATATATAAGCGTTGACCACAGATTAAGTAAACTGGACAGAGCAGCTACTGGTATGAACGTAAAACATTTAAGATACTACGTAATCTGCGGTGATGTACAAACACGCTGAAGAATTTACCTTCCTTGAATAATGTACTCGCCCGGCGCTCATTTTTCACGAACATCAGGCCGCACCTATGGACCTTGGTCCGGCAGCCGTACGGCCCTTGAGATGGCACACCTGCATCTTAAAGGGGGCATATGGACAAGTGTCTGCGACGATGGGACTGTCGTATTAACGGCAGTGGGTTCAACATATGAATGTGGTGCTACGGATTCCGTCGGACGCTAATTTCTTTTAACTGTTCTGCGTTTTTCAAAACTGGATTTACTCACGAGTTGTGCAAACAACTATCGGCGGAATAGGAAACCCTGTAAGCAGCATTATTTCGTTTCAAAAGATTCCATATTTGGAAATACACGTTTTACGTTATACGGAGTATTCACAATTTCGCTACACTGGGCGTTCAACAGCAGCATAATATTCACAACGTTCATGGTGGTCTACCCTAGGAACAGACGAAATACAGTCAACTTATTGTTCCCACATCCGAAGACATGTTCGAGTAAGCCGATTATATTATTCAATTCTTTCGCTTCCAGCCGACTACCATAATAATCACAAACGAATGAAGAGCCCACAGAGCTTTGGATGAAACAGTTCATTACGAGCGCTGGACCGTCAATCATTCAAAAAATTTCGTGGGTCCTGAGAACAAGGGGGAGCACTCGAAAAATGTGGGAAATCTTCGGTCCCTTCTTAAGAAGCACTCCCATGCAATATCTGGATCAGACGAACGGCAGTTCCAGTCCCACCTTCAGGATATCTGTTGGCGGAAACGAAATCCTGGAACATGATTGGCAAACTGCTGTTCACCTTGCCTCATACAAAAGATGTTGTTTAGTATGTAATATACACCGACATTATTGCACGCGTTGGTTGTTTCGATTCATATGTCTTGTGCTGAGACCGGTAGCTGCTCCGTACGGTTGACTTAAGCCATGATCAACGCCCAATTGTGCCGCACTTATTCACCTTAATAGCTGCTCAGTTCAGTTCATTCAAAATATGACAAACTGTGCTCCACACTTACACACTTATAACTGCTGCGTCCATCTGTCTCACCTTACCGGTCAAGCCAAACTGTATTCCACACTTAAACACTTATAACTGCTCCGTCCATCTGTCCTACCTTACGAATTAAGCCAAGCACGTAGATGAACGAGTGAAGTCACTGGGGACGAAATCGTGGGGATAGAACCTTGAATTATGCATTCGATAAGTGTGGATAAATCTACGAATAGCCTCCGCTTTTCTCCAGAAAACAATATAGCCCTCGGTTTTCACGTGTCATGGATGTCCTTCCGGATGATTGGAACCGTGTATCGGAAGAAGGTTCCATAAACATGTCGTTCATCGCATCTGATGTCCGCAAGAAAACTGTGTACTCATATGTGGGGAAACTTACTTTCTTCAATTACATCAACAGGCTAATCGATTCAGGTGATGTTTATTCGCGCTTTCTTCGGCCCGTGTGAAACCGGTACACTGTCAGCTGACTGGTCTAAGTCGACATTCGTTGTGGGTGGTGTGCGGGACTTGCTTCCCATAATCGATGGGGAAGTGCGAACAGTGACTGTCCATCTGTACGGGGTCACCGCGGTGTCCACACGGCAATCCTGTTTTAGGCCTCTTCACCCACCTCTGTTGCACAACGCTTTCAGTTGAGCCCATGGGGAAGTCGTATGAAGGTAAGTCAGTCTTTGCAAGTTTCACTGTCTTACTGGCAAAGGTAAAGCTGCGGGCCTACCAAACGTCAAGCTGACAAGTTGTATTCTGCCAGCCACCGCCTATGAATGGGGATGTCAACTCTGTACACGGAAGCGAAGATTATAAAAGACCTTACCATAGGGGTAGAAATGTCTCCGAAACATCGACAGAGTGCGTATGCATGGCATCCACATTATGCGGTGAAAAGTACACTTACCTGTGCCCTCTACGCTATCCACATCGAGAGCGTCACCAGCTTGTTGCACATGAAGTTGCCATGTTCAAGGTGACTACTAGAGAACCGCTTATCTTGCACCCAGATGCCGTCTCAAAAAGGAGTCATGGAGTCCGTCTCTTCGGGTGTTTTTAGACAAGCCGACTCGCGAATGTGATCATTCTGTGAAGAATGTTCTTCACTTACCAGTCAACACCCACAACCTCACGACGGTCGCACCATAGGTCGTTTGTATTTCATACTCCCGCAGCAACAACCCGGCGTGGATCCATACTTTCTGAGTGGCGACGGCTAGGAACTCTGTTGGATGTGTTCTCTTCTTCAACCATCCGTTTGCGTCCTCCAGCCTATTCTTCGTTCGGCTGCCAGGGTGGACAACACCGCTTTGCGCATGGATGGCCCACTTCGGCTTGATGCGCAGCCAATGACACAACGAATAATTCAGAACCCTTCTGTTCGTTCCACCAAAGATACACAACTCACGTTTGAACTTACGGTAAACAATATAAGAGTGCAACTTATTCATTCTCGCTGTCTACCGTGGCCATTCGGTGGAAGAGATACCGACTGCGAAGGGTTTGTCTTTTGATAAGTAAGACGGTCGAAGTTTACCCACTTATATGCTTGTGTACGGCATCGCGTACATGAGAGTAACACGGCAGGATGTTGCAGCCGAACACCACATGGGATGCCCCCATTTGCGCAGTCATCCTATCCACGACAGATGTTCCCACCGCAGTCTGCTCGCCCATCATTTCCCGACAAATTTCGGACAGTCTACGTAATGAAACATAATTCTCACTACGAGCGCACCCGTACATCACTGGCCGACCGTGCCCCGTACCGTCTGTTACGAGGGACTGACAGCTTCCGGCTTCGAAAGTATGAGGAAATATACAATGACATACTTGTGCCTGTTTGTCTGGTGGGTGGCACTGACATTCACAACATGGGGGAAACGTCGAAAAATTCCGAACTGCGTTCGCGTGGAAAGGCAGATACGCATACATTTGTTGCCGTTATCTCGCAAAATGCACACCACATCTATCGCACTACCCACCGACAGCACTTCATCGTAGGATTGAAGTCACATAGCAGACGATTGAGAGGGTGGTTATGCTTCGACTCGAAAGAGCCTAAACCCAGACAGGCATCTCGTCGGACCACATGAGGTCGTGATCTGCTACGTGTCGCGAAAACGGATTCGTAAAGACTACCTACAGTTAACCCAATAGACACATCACAAGACCCTGCATACACTCTCGCGCCTTTTGTACGTCGTACAACGATAATAAATCTGCACGGTTTTCTGAAAATCATATCGCCTTACCTTACCGTACTTCAAAGCAGTTTTCGATCTACGGCTTGTCCCACGAACTCAACTAACACCCACCTCGTCCGTGTACCTCTGAAATGGTGAGAGAGTGTTAAATTCACGACCTTCAAACATTGCTTTGAGAGTTGCAGTATAATCCACCCCCTACAAATAAAACACAAACAACTGGAAATAAACTATCTAATGACAAGCATGAAAAAATCATTCGGAAACAGCCCCGGCATTCTTGCGTTAACATTGCCATACGCAATCGACCACGACAACAGCAGCCATAGCGATTTTGGAAAAGTAAATACGATGAGATAGTTCCCAATTAATGGTCAGTTAAAACAAGTCTATGATTCCGAGATGCGGATTTCGACGACTTTATCGTCCGCACCAGATACCAAGCTATTAAAGCAATTTTTTCCAGGAAAATAACTTTACTTAACACGACAGCTCGGAAACTCAAGGGCTACGGCTGGCGTTCATGAACACCGTGGGAATGGTTCTCTTATTCATGTATATAAACGGTTCGGTTGAGTGAGAAATGCAGATATTTTAAACAGCCTGGACACCACTTTACCAA
The DNA here is from genome assembly GCA_013368495.1 of Paragonimus heterotremus. Classification (NCBI taxonomy): domain Eukaryota; kingdom Metazoa; phylum Platyhelminthes; class Trematoda; order Plagiorchiida; family Troglotrematidae; genus Paragonimus; species Paragonimus heterotremus. The sequence continues at coordinate 130,896 of LUCH01001604.1, forward strand.
AAGTTAAGGGTTTAAATTATCTGAAGCAGGCTTGCGAAGTTTGGGGGTATATGCTTCATAACGGCGGGTAGTACGTTTCGGTCTTGTTCAAAGTTCTAATGGGCAGAGATACCAATCATTGGTGTCTGTGTAGTAATCATGCTGGGTGGCCGTCAGGAAACCTGGAATTAGGCGAAGAACACAATTTGTTAGGCGTGCGGTTTGGTTAGCGTCACCGTTTTTAAGGTTGTCTGTTTCGAAGATCAATCAGTCTACTGATCTAGAAGGCCATTGATAAGAACCATTTTGGAAATTGCAGGCATTACAAACTATACGTTAGTTCAGCCAAACGGGGTAGGCTACTCAAACAACAAATCATTGGTGTTTGTCATGAGCAGTTAAAAACTCGGCTCACTGTTAGGTCGCAGAAAGGAGGACTGACGAGATGTGTGACTTTGGACCACGGCAACTGCAGGCTTTGTACGAAATTGTTCTGGGAACAAGGAACAGGTTTACATAGTCGAACAGCGGTCGATTAAGCGACGACTAGTATTCGTTGCCCCATCGGCTCGGGGCTGTTTCCATTAATGTAGTAAACTATGCGAAAGGTCTGTTCCTGTGAACGCGGTTGTCCGTATCGACAAGCTCTGCAACGACTCGGCTGCTAGGTGTTTCATTCAAACCGGTCCGAACCAGTAGGTATGATGTTTTTTGATTCCTTTGGACAAACACTTAGTCGTCCGACCTACACATTCCGCTGGGCAACATCGGAGAGACGAATACACAGGTGTAGGTTGTTCGATGACAGGTTCTTTACCTTTAAGATGTATGGTTATCAACGTAGAAGTGGTAAATCAGCTGCGTGATGTTGTCGCTGAGACAGTGTGTCTAACGGTAGTACAGTACTTCTGTCACGACATCACTCTTAAGCAGTAGATGTATGAAGATGATTCATAAAGTGATTGAGATAGCTATTTTCTGTCTGCAAATTATCGGTCTTTTCAATTCTCGTCTCACTGTATCCGTGGAGCAAATTTCTTTGACTCCACAGGCAAGAAATTGAGGAGAATTACGCCAGTGTTTGAACAGAACAAAGTTAGTAATGTGCTTACTCCCCCGGCCCACTTTGGTTTACGATGAATCGTGCGTTGCAGAATTTATCTGGATGAATTAATACCTGCGCCTACACGGGCATAAGTCCTAAAGAAGTGGCTCAAACTGTTGTCTTAATTACCTTGCGGCCGCATGACAAGGTGGTTTACGTATATTCATGGTAGGTTTCATTTGGCTTGGATGGTGGATCACCCTGGTTGACCTAGGTTTACGTGACCTAAATCTTAGAGGATCACCAAATCACTCGCCGCAACCACCCCCGACTTGTTATTTTAACAGCTTCACACGCTTGTTCAAAATTTTTACCCTATTGTACAGGTCACCGGTAGTTTTCTCAGCGCTGGTTTGATTTTGTCGAATACGATCCTATTAATCTGAGGAACAATCGTCGAAAACTGTTGTTCGCCAGAGTTGTCTTCTATGATTCGATGACTAGTTTCAGGAAATAGGATAGGCTTAAGTGAATGAGCATCTGACATATTTAGGTGATCCATAAATAGGTAAATAATGAACTGGGATGGAAGTTTACTGCAGTGACTGATAGCCTTGAAAGTAAATAATTGCCAGCCGAGGAAATCCTTAGAATATGGCCGTAAAACTCTCCTTCATGACTTCACTGGCCGCCAACAGCCGCCAAGACAAAGAAGTACTCGTGAATCACGTGTTAACAAGAGAATGAAGTTGCTCCAGAATCATGGGCATTTATGTGGATACAGACCCAATGCATTCATTTGTGGCTCAACTTTGCATTTGCTTGCCGCAGATCCTCAACGGTGAGTGTATTTCTGCAAGTAACCGTACAAGGCTTCTATAACGTTTTCGGGAAGCCATTCCACACAGATCTCGTGATTTCATCTTTGAACCACTTTTGCCTATGTCAGAAAAAGTCCATTTAAACTTCTATGGAACAACGCAACTCTACTTTTATAACTACTTCGCAAAATGTGCCGGGAGATATTCGGATACTCAAATTGTTTTTCACACCGATCCTCGCAATGTCTACCATAGTAAGCATAGAAGTGGTTCGCAGTCAGTGACAGACACGTCAGCCACAAAGGAAATCCATTTATCTGAACAACGCCCGGTCGTGTCCAGATCAAGGTGTGACAAACTCGGACCCCTAGCGTTGAGGATTTTCAGGGCGGCAGGGTGGAGTAAACCGTTATTGGAATTAACCTTGTTGTGACCAAAATTTAACAGAAGACTGAGAAGCGACCCCTGGGGTGCGCCCCACAGGAGTCACGACGACTGATGAGAAGACTCCTTGAAGACCCTCTTCTGATGACGCTTAGATACTTAACTGGTCGAAAAGGACTTCGTCCAGGCCGCCTTTTCCGCTGATGTAGTCAGTTCCAACGGCGACTTGGGAGAGGGAAGGAAAGCTATAAATTCTGGTGTATGAGAAATAGAGTGCCGGAACCATACTGAACATGATTTTCTTCGAAGCGCCGAGCACCCCTTGAGGTAGGTATTAAACGTTTACACACTCGCATCTGCAGCAGACAGCATAATTTATAAAATTATCCCTATGACGTTGGTGGCAATTATTTAGCAAATATTTAGTGAGTGATAAGAAAGCTTGTTAGGAGTGCATAACAGATTAAAAATATGCACGGATACACTTACATATGCACCTGCGACGGGGCAGATTTTCGAGTGTAAATATTCATCGCGAAAGGTGCGATTGAAAACGATCGGTGGAGAACGGCATTTCAAATGACTGTGAAGCCTTCTGGAATTTAGGAAGCCTGTCTGGATCGTAAGGCTGCGATCAACTGTGGATGGTGTTCAACCCGAAACATTTTAGAAACAAACTTTGGTGCACAACTCACCGAATCGTCGTAAAAAGGTGGATAATGTAGTTTCTGGCGATGGAAGCCGACTGGTTATTACACAGAAAGTACAAATGGTTTGACATATTGTGTTCGTTCTGGTCAGAATAACTGAGAATATGTTCGGATCACTAAGAGTGAAATTGAGTGTGATGGCAAAACGCTTAGAGAGAGGTTGGGACCACCAAGCCTCCAGAGCAAGCCGCACGACGTTGTCACCCTGTTGTCCATCCACGGCCTGTGTCCTGTACAGGATCAAACTCAACGACACGTACGCCTAAACGCCGTTGGTCAAACTATCATATTCTATATCCAATACGTATCGTTACGCATTGGTTGCACTAAATACTGATCGAACATTTATCACACTATTATATCTAACATACTGTGAATTTATGCTACAAACTCTCGCTCGAACGTTTTTTTGATTATTTCTTGCCATCATAGTGGATTGTTTGCGTTACCGCAATACCGACTGATATTTTCTGACGGTTAAATTTCGCGCTTAAAGTTCACTTGGTTATAAGTTTTACAATTTGCCAACCATTGCTTGTTTATGTACAGAAACGGTTTTATCCGAATGAATCTTTAACACTCTGTCTTGTTCCTTCCCGAATTAAGTGGTTTATAACTGCCACGATAGACTGCATATAGCCGTGACTCGTGACTGATTCTACATATAAACGGCACCGACAAGGAGTGATATCCAAGGAGGCTATAAGCCTCTGGCGGACGGGCGAGTAGTCGGGAAATGTGTGATTTCTGGATTCACATAACATGAAAACATAGGGTCAGACAGTATACTTCATGCGAATTTTTATGATAACCCAGTTGAACCATGCAACTATGAAGATTGAAACTACTTTACGCTTCATACTGCAGACAAGCCACCGAAGTCTCCGTGTTGCTGCGGGGCGACTGAGGTAGGTGGAACTTTCAAACTGCTATAGGGTCAGTACGCCTATAGCAAGAAATTCTGTCACATCTGGACAACTTTCCCGTGGATCTAGAATAATCACAGAACCATTCGGTAGAATGGTGGTTGTTGAAGCAGCTGCCTGTAGCTGGCGTTTTCACAATCAGGTAGGTGAAAGGAAGTTGGCGACCACGCTCCGCACATCTATTCAGTACCCCTTTATTAACTGTTTTCATTCCGACCTCCAAAGTGAGCGCGACGAATCATCCTTTTGGCGAGCATGAATTTGAATACGATAACGACGCTTAACAATTTTTTGTAGATGTGGAAGGAAGAATCAATTTTGTTACGTAAGCCGTCTATAGAAAACATCATTATCACTGTGAAGGGATGTAAAATCATTAGAATACTTCCTTAGTGCTGGTTTCTACTGCAGAAATAGCCAAGTGAAGGAATTAACTTGTCTGCGAAAAGTGAAGGGAGTCCCTCAAAGGTGTAGGACAAATCCTAACGTCAACGTCAAAATTTTGAATATGTTTTTGGTAAACCCCTGTGTGTCGAATTTCGAGGCTACAGTCGTGTGAAAATCCGACCCGACCCAATTCCCCCAAAACGTTTATCCCTGTATATTCTACCGCCCAGGTTTCTGGCCCTTAATTGGCCTTGACCTAGATGTTTTGTTTTATCGCGTCAATTGACCGTTGTGCGAATAGGGACTTGTCACTTTTTTGTACTTTGCTTGAGTGGTGCGTGCATCACATTTTGGAGCTCGGCTCGTCCCTATCGTTTTTTGAACCTGTTGACTGCTCGAAAGAACTCTGTTGGGTATGAATGTCATATTATGTGCTTATAGTTCATCTTTAGCCTATTTGACATCAAATTGTAATTATCCCCTGGAAACGATCCGTCGATCGAAACTGTTGAGGTTGTCTATTTATTAACTTTGATCATTTGTTCAATAGTACCGTGGCTTTGTGAACCAATCTTGTTTTGACCATTTGGGATCGTTGGTTTATTGCTACGCGTTGCTCAACGTCTTCGTGGAAGATCGTTACACTCTGTGACCGTCAGTGATTGCAATTAAGAGTGAACCATTTGTCATCGTGTAGTCTTGTGATTGCGTCCCGGTCTGTCCTTTAGGCTGTTTTGGTTCGGACCATTGATTAGAATCACCACATTTCAGCATTTTGCTTTTCTGTTGTGTGAATTGTCCGTGTTAAGCCGATCAATATGGTGTTCTTACAATATGTATATGACTCACGTTGCCAAATATCGTCCTAGTCATTGCGAAGGAGTAGTTTGTGTCGCTACCGGCGTGAATGATAAGTCCCACACACCCACAGGATCATTACAGTCTTTATGTTGGAATGGTGAGTGTAACGTAAAAATAGGTAGGGAAGGAGTCCATTGTGAAGCTCACGAAAGCTGGTACCGCCAGTAAAGTAACGAGTCGACTATGAAGGCATTCAGCCCCTATTCCAAACATGCGTTCTCTAAGTGGTACTGCTCACGCTGTCTATAAGCTTAATGATACTACGAAAAATCGAGGAAACCGGGGACGGAGAAGAGAGACAATATAACCGACTGTCTAAATATCCTAGATAGCGACGTAGGTGATCCACTGATCAGACCGAACGCTAACTAAGAACATGAAATCAGAGTACCAGGGGAAATGACAGTGTGTAGCTGTAGTGAAAATCTACTCGATTCACTGCTTATCCAAACCCCGACACATTAGGAGTTTTAACAAGGAACCAATCCAAACGTCCTGTTGAAGATACTACACCAGGATTGGACGAACAGTCTCAATGTTACACCTTCTGTGATCCGCATATTTCTTTCTTCCCAATTACTCCAATCAACGTTCAGTTTGTGATTTTGCATGTGCTAATACGACCAACCAATGAGTGACTATGATTTCTTTAATACTGTTGTACACCCATAAATGCGCCTTCTTGTCTCATGAATACGAACTGTTGATTTTGGTAAGGTTTGTTGCATTATTTTGAGATTGCTGTGCCTTGTTTGATCAGTGTTGAAGGGTGGCCCTATCTTTCTTCATTTTTCT
>LUCH01001605.1:0-79350 GCA_013368495.1 Paragonimus heterotremus
AAAAATAAACGGTTCAATAATGGATGCGGTCGGCTTTGTATATTGGCTCAGAAGATATGTTGACTTGTCCCGATACCATTTTTGCAGTACTCTTCACAGTTGAGATTTGATAGACTGACTTTTGACAGGAGTTATGATGATCTGACATACATAGGGGGGTCAGCGATAAAGAAAACGGATCGCATGTTTATCGTAACTAGATCTACCTTTTTACACTACATTAACAGGCAAGCACCTATATGGCTGATCGCATGATCGAATTACAAATTGCAATGTGAATACTGTTAGCACGAGGTTGTCGTTAGTCTTCCTAATACTGTTTTAAACAGTCCTGCCAGCGAATTGAGGTTTATAAGCTTTGGTTCTGTTTTATTAACCAAGCAAACACAGTACTGTTAAGCATGCATTAGGCTAATCCATTTGTTCACCTGAAAGGGGGCTGAGCGGACTGATTCTTTAACTATTTAGGAACTTGTGTACTTCAAATGATGACTAGAATTCCGTGACACGTGGATCACCATGAAAGTGAAAGTACCTCTTTGCCTCACTGTTTTTTGCGGTCATTGATCGTCTGTGGAAAATTCACTTTTTGTACAATAGGAAGTGAACAAATATATGTGTGCCTGTAATTCACAGACAGCGTATTACAACCGAATTCCCCAAGCACTCATTAATAATTTGCTGTAATTTCATGAACTTTGCGTATTTAGGGATTTCTACGTGATTTGAAAAATATCCCGTGTAACTTAATTTCGTAGACCTTCGATTTATCTTTCCCGATACTGTGTTCATTAGCCTGTAGTTGACTATGTGATGGTTATATGGTGCTAATAAAAACTCTGGGATAGAAAGGGTTAGAATTAAACCAAACTGCATGTCACAATATTCAGAGGAGGCAACAGGTTGTCACCAGTTTCAGAATAGTTCATTCTCGAGTCTCCATTAACTGAATTTGCCTTGGGGCTCACGGATCGAAAGAGTTACTTACTTGGTTGTTTGCTCAGAAAGTCTTCATGATAGACACAGTAAAGTCAGTGTTTTGCTTAGAAACCATAAAATGAGTTAACACAGATCAAGATAGTGCATTTTGTATCTTCACAAACGCTGCCTGTACAAGACTTTATGTATGTATGTACATATGTGTTCAACGTTACAGACTCAATGTAATTAAAATTCCGTTTTTCCAAACATTTCAAGAGTTAACTCTAGACTGCGTCAACTGCTAACAGTTGAATAACATTCATAGTCCGTCGCATGTTTCGTACTCTTACAGGCGTTAACTTCAGCTCCATTTGAGAGTAAATACTATAGTTGTGATTTTCGCCCTTTTTCGAAATCATCCTTAATGCAAGTCCTTTTCCGCATGTAAATATGTACTCGGGCACTTATGGCTGAAAGGCAAGAACGTTGACCACTATCCCGTTGACGTTACCGGTTGCGGGACTGAGTCATATCTAAGCTTTCGCCTGCATCGTGGTGTGAATGGTGCTCATATTAGGTGATCATTTTGGGGGGAATAACAATATCCCTCTCGGTTATTTCCCATCAATTCTGGGTTCATGTGAAGTGACCGACTATTACATTTTTCGAGTTGAACATCAGTATTACATTTTTCATCAAAAGTCAAAGCGTGGAGAACAAGCTCGTTTTCGGTGTATCATCTTCAGGCCAAATACAACACAATAAATATTAAATTAGTTGTCAAGTCAAGATTTTTGTGGAACCTAATACAATGTGAATCTAGTGTCACCTGGGAATTACGGACATGGTTACTGTGGTACCGTATCAAGTGTTCCAACGACGGCAAGCCATGGTAACTTCAGTGCTTGAACAAAAGACTTCTGCGCATACAGAATAGGGTTTTGCAGCCGGATTCCGATCGCTTCCGCAGCAGTTAAGATGCGACATTTCACACCTCTAGTGTGAACACGTTTGACACGCTGGATAGGTCTGAATGCAACAGCAACATTGACTTTGTGACCCGCGTCAACTAGGTGGGCCAAAACTGCGCTAGAAATCTTTCGTTGTTGTCCGGTCGTCAGCCCAGCTGGATGGTGTTCGCGTATTCTCTCCGACAAGCGCCTTGTTGTGCGACCAATGTAACCTGCTCCACAGGAATAAGCAAATGAGTAGATGCAAAATGAAGGCATTGAATCTTTGAGTTGAGAGCGTACAGCTGGCTTAGAGGAGAACGTTAGTCTTAGTTGTGCAACATGGAACGTTTGCATCAGGGTCGTGTCGAGCCTTCTGGTCAGCGATACACTTGATAATTCGCCCTTGTAAGTCAAATTCCGTCTTCCGGTTCCCTTCGTTGCATGTTTCGAGTTAGGAATTTCGCTGGATATCTGTTTGCGCGAAACGTTTCACATAGGAACTTTGGCTCACTGTCTAGCGTGTCCTCAGTACAGACTTTACAAATTCGATTCGTTAAACAACGTACCAAGTTTTGTTTCTGATTCATCGGAACAAACCTGTGAAAATGGACATATTGTCCATTCCACGTCTGCTTCCTATGCATGCCTCGTTGAATCGATCCATCTAGACGTTTCAATAGTGCAACATCGAGGAAACCTAGTTTTCCATCTTGTTATGTTTCCATAGTGAACTACAGTTTCTTGTGAGCTGTGTTGGCTAGTGATAACAGGCAGTCAGTATCAGTGGAGCTATTGGCAGCTGTTGTCGAGGCTATTATGATAAAACAATCAAAAACGTTGATGTCCACGATTTATAGCAAATTTATACGCATATTACGAAGTGTGTACTACAGAAAATGAGGTCGTAAAGTGAAAAACAGCAGTCAACTGTGAGATTAGGCATACAAAAGAAAAATACGGCGATGCTATTCGCTAATCAGTCCTCGACAACGTTACCATGACTGTCCTAAGAAATTATATTGTACTATACATTTTATACTACTGACAAGTAGTGAAACCTTTAGCAATATTTTACAACCGTTACTGAGCGACCAGGTCAACTCGATTACGTGCTCCTGACTAGGGACAGCAAACGTATGCTTGGTTCATAGCGTGTGTATTGTTGATGAAGTTGCGCTGAAATTTCCACCGGATTGTCTTCCTTGTGGTCTTGTGCCGTACCTAGTTAATCCTTGATTCACGAACTCAAACGACTGACATCTGTGGATTGCATCCCTTTTACACACCACCAGCATCCAAACCATGACGATTCGTTTGGCCGTTGTTCTGTGTTGAAGCCAGTGTCTTCTAGTCTTTTTGACTTAACTCACTTGAAGAGGACTTTCAACGAGAGCTGAAATGTTGTGAAATACATAGTTTTGATCTTACCTTCCTTTGACTTGATAAAGGATGCACTGAATAAAAAGTAAGATATCAATACTAAATACTCCCTAGTTAAACGCAGAGTTAAACAGTCCGGTTATCTCTACCTGTTACTTCCATACAGAAAACCAAATAGTCGTGAATTGTCAACTTTTGAACAGGTAACGAAAAAAAATTAAGTCAATTAAAGTGCTAACTGTCGTTATCGTTTCTACTGTAAACTGTCTATGAGGTAGGACGTGCCCATCCAAGCGATGGGTAATTCCAAAACTCTCCTTACTTACTCCAGTCTCCTTGTCTCAAGCTTAGCTTATAAGGCTGATGGCCTAATAAATAAGTGTTTCAGCTTCTTACGCAAGGATCGCCCTTGCAAATCCAGAGTTGGTCGTCATTACCCGATTATTTCAGACAGAGCGAATACGGTCGTGAACAGGTGCTTTGAAAGTGCTCGTCGAAGGATAGTTAGCTCAACCAAAATTTATTTAGCCTTTCCATTGTTACCGTTGTTCGAAGAATCCCCAAATTGTCCTACCTTCGCGAGGCTGCATAGTTAGTTTTTGTTCTGTATCTGAGTCTGTATGATTCGCGGGACTATTCGGCAACAAAATAGTCATGTTGGTGGACAAATTAGCAGGCTAACTGCAACATCGACAGTACACGTTCACTTGACAACACTGTTCATATGGAATTTTCTTAAGGCCTCTGACACCAGAAGTGGTGTTGAACCAAAAAGTAAACGAGGTCAACCAAACCGCTTACTGAAAAACCACTGAATTCAGTGGACAACTGGAGATCATTTATTTGATGAATTTCTGTCGATTATATTCTGTACTGAAAATCATCTTCGAATCAGACAACATTATATATACTGCAGGCCACCTGAATCAGGAACCTTCACACTTTCTTAGCTTATCGCCCCCTTGAGTGAACAGTGAACTTAGAACAGGAACAGCATAACATTCGATAATGTTTTATGATGTCCACCCCAGTTTTTGTCCTTGTTTGAACTGATTTGGTAAAGATAGTGTGAACAGGGATCGAACCATCACCCCTTCATTTTGCCAGTCGAAACTTGATAACTCGTTCTATGGGCATCACTTGTGACGGACGGATTTATATTTGGCTGGTATGCACCGATGAATGCAGTCCATCACTGATTCCCTATTGATTCTCCATTATCCACGTTGGGAGACGTTGAGTTGAGAGATCAGATTAACTTTATTGACTTACCTGAACGCTATTTTCAAGTAGGTGCATTTAAGTCAGTCACTTTAGTCTGTCTGTCAAGTCCCGTTCAAAAGGTCCTCGTTTAGAATTATCAAACCGATTGTTCGCCTCCACTACACGAACATGAGTTGTATTCATACACAACAATGCCATATTAGTAAATACCACATTTTAGTTAACAGTTTGATTTCCTGTTACCTCAGCGGGATACCGCCCAATTAACTATATTCAGTTGTCCAAATTTTTCTGGATAGACTGTATAACGGTTAACTGTGCACAAATCCAGAATGAACGCGTGGATGCACGTTGACAAAGGCCAGCTGTCCGATTCCGTGGCGTAGACTTTATGAGTGCATTGCGTTGAGCGTACATAATTAATTCGGATTTACGCGTGACTGTCAGCTCACCGTTCACTATTCAAACCAATGTTTTGAAACAATGAAAACCAAATATTTACGTAATCACGCTTTATACACTTCAACGTAGATTGAAACATGTGATAAGAAGAACTTGTCATATGAAGATGTAGGGTTGTGTGCGTAGTTTCGTTTAATTCGACTTAACATCAATCATCCGGACAAACCGCAGCTCCAGACCCCATGCTGCGCGAGGTCTGTTCGCCTAATTCACATCAGACGAGCGAAAGTGGCGTCAATCATTGTTTGATGGTTGTCTTAGCACTTGAAGAACACTGTTTGGAGGGACCTCAATCATCCGTATACACACATCTGGGAAACTGGCACTCATTTTAGCAAACTGAACTTTGCTGCCCCACTTGTCTGTTACGTAACAATATCATGGAAATCTGAACATCATTAGGGATTTTGAGACAATGTGATGTTTTACGTGTGTCCAGCAACAGTTCTTGAAGTTGACTTCACCAGTTCGCTTCAGGTTTTCTGAACCATGCGTTTTCCGAATTGCTGGGCTGGTGTCGCATGCGGGCTTCAGTATTCAAGCAGGCTTTCACAATTTCATATGAACATTCGTTCCACCTAAGTCGATGCGATTATTCCTGTTGCCATTACGTTGGACAGGTTCAACTTGAGTTAGCTGACACAAGGGAACTATTTTCGAGTGTTCAACTCCCACGCAATCAAAACCGTACCCAGAGTATTGTCAGTGCAATCTAATCTCGGTAACAACATACCGCTGGTTCTAGTTAAAGGATAAGATAAGGTTGGATGTTGTTGATGAAAGATTTGGTAAAGTTCAGTCTGCAAGTGGTCAGCTCAGATTGTACGAACACCAACAGTATGTATAGGACAGTAAATTGCTATTCACAAGGTGTATGGTTTCGCAAACATTCCGAGCCACAGCCTGTTCTGTGCAACCCAAATGAAAAATGTACCCATTGTTGTTTGTTTGTGTGTACTATTCTAGTTGGTACACTTTTGCGTTACCAGTTGTAAAATCGATGTTATCTGATAACTGCGTTTCAGCATACTAGTCCGTGATAGCTTATGGAAGCTATCTGTACATGTACAAACTGTGATACACAATATTATTCATTATGTTGCGTTTGTACTGTGGCTGTTACCATGGTGATTATTTTTACCTACAAACACTTGTGACCACCAGTTTGATGCACAAAGTTTCTATTCAACTGCTTTATAGCATGAAGTAGCGCCGTTTCTTGCAATATATAGGACCAGCAAAATAAATATTTACAAATCGAGCACATCCAAACAACCGCCATGTGTTGCTGTCTGCAAGACAGCAGAACGGACCGAAATTTACGACAAAGGAAGGCGGAGCACATCCCCAAGTGGCTAGTGCGAACAATGAGTCAACGTGGGTCAGTGTGCCAACACTCGAACAGAAACCCGGCGTCTTCGATCACGAAACACTTAATCGCAACCGGTCATGTGGTTGACCCCGTCACTTCGTTCATGGTCGTATTGAGCAACCGCGACCGTAGGCTGTTGGCGTTCTCCGAGGCATTGTTGATTAAGCGTCACGCACCGGGCCTTTGTTGGCAAATGGTGCTGATGCAATCAATTACGTTGCCATGGCAGTGAACCCTGATTGCTCCCACGTGATGTTCGGTCATTTCACTGTTTTGTCGTCATGACCTTAACCTATATAACTGAATGTTTTATGTATTCGACTGATCAGAATAAACGAAATACTTGCATCTCACAATGTATGTCTTCTTGCCGTCTTAATGAACCGCAAGACAGGAGAAAACAGCGGTTTACATACGTTCTTGATAGGCACGGCTTTTTTCGCTCTCATACTGCGAGTGTTCTGTGGATGAGTTTTCCGCTGATATCATACACGTCTAAGAGTTGACGTTGATTCATCCCATCATCAGTCTTTTTTCAGCAATGCCGCTGAAGCATATAGTATCAATTTCCCACCTTGCTAACTGCTGGGCATGTCGACAGGTGATTGAGTAAGTGCCACTGAACTGTTACACTAGTTAGCAAACGAATACACTTAGTGAGAGCTGTTCGACCAAACACATGCATAGCTTGAATCGGCTGGCCACTGGACCGCAAAATTAACAGCAATACACAAGAATTAACATATCACCCCTTCAGTACCCTGAAATAGAGTTCATCATTCAATGTTGACCATCTATTAGGATAGCACATTAGTGTCTATGATTTCACATTGCAACGAGCGAAACTAGTATGGTGAAAAAGTACTCAGTCCATGTTTGGGGCTGACATATTTCTTGGCTTACCCGTTAGCTTGTTGGAACTAATATGGGGTCGTGTTGCGTATGCTTCACTGATTTGTATACTGTCTCCTTTGGATATATGAAACTAGGATAGAATTTTGATCAATTTAAAAACTAGAAAAAGTGATCCTGGGTGTCCACAAAGAACACATTTTCCTGCTGTAAATGTGCCTGATCGTTCTAATCGCCCATATACAGTGTACTATTTCGCCGTTCCTTATCTAGACATAGTTAGCCGAAAGTTAAACAGCCTTTCGCTACATCATGCAAAACTCAAGTTTTGTCCGCACAAAACTGCTAGACATTTCATATCAGTTTGCATCCTCCTAACTGATCACTTGACTAAGAACAGTTTGGATTGTTGACCTCACGCAACAGGAATTTATTATTGATGGAAACGTAAGTCAGATAAATTCTACTCCAGTAAGCAAAAAGCCTATTGTTTTTTTCTTGAATGTGCCAAACTGTAGCCGTGCGGGACAGTTCCAACAAAGATACTTTAAAACACTGAGTCCCCTTGATCCAGTTCACCAGTAGCGATAGAAGACATACGTTGCGAGATGTTAATATTTTGTTTACTCTCTTCAGTCACGAACGTATAACATTGGAATATATAGGACATGCGGAACGCAACAGTAGAGACAATCAACGATTTGGATTACACAAAACAAAGACCGTTATCACTTCCAGGACAGACAAACTGCGTGAGTCAACAGTTTATGCACACAGAGGACCGGAAGGCGAATATTGATTAACATAGCTTCGGAGAAGCAAAGCGACTTCGGATTCCGATTATGCAACAACACTTGAAACGAATTGGCGGCGTCAACAACGTGACCTGTTTCCATGATGTGTTTTGTTATGGATGAGGTCGGATTTCGTCCAACACGCTCTGTTGCCATTGCTTGTTGCGTCATGGCGCACACCAACCACTTAGGCATATGTTCAGCCATTCTTTGTCGTAGGTGCCGATCTGTTCTGTCCATATAGACATCGCTGGAACTGCAAGTGAACTGATAGATTACATGCTGAACAACGCTCCTAGTTGTGGGTAGCAACCGCAATTCAGTCGCATGGTACGTACGAGTTAGAGCAGACTGTAATTTTTGACTTACATCAGTTGTGATATGATCGCCTTAGAAAAGAAGATTCAAAAAGCTTATTGCTTCTTAGGGACCGTACTCAGGGCGGTCTTGATCAGTCTTTTCTGGTTGTGAACATCGATGAAATTCTCGGGATAGCCGTTCGCGAGTAACACTTTCTTTAGTCTCTCCTCTTCTCCTTTCAAGCAGTCATCGGTGCATATCCCCCGGACTCTAAGATGCACGGTTCTCATCAGACCTCGTTTATAAGTAATTAGTGCAATAGAAGAAAATTGTAAATACTGATCGCTTCAAGTGGCCTTGTGGTGTACTGAGCGATGTAATGAGCCATTCTGCCGCCTACTGAGTGAAATATCTGGGAACTGAAAGATTAGGATGAGCGGAATTAAGAAGGTTCAAAAGTGAAGCAAAATTAATATTGTTGGTAAAAATCAAAATATCATCTACATATCGCTTATAGAGGTTGGCACCTTCTATAGCATCAGATAGTTTTGGTTCAATCATTCCCAAAAAATACCTGCAAGTGTTCGGCCCAATGAGCTGCCCATTGCTACACCATCTACTTGCTTATAAGATGATCCCGCAAAGTCAAAACTGATATTCTCTGTACATAAAAGTATAAGTTCTTTGAGATAATCAATTCGGAGACATAAAAGGTAAACACTTTACACTATATTGAGCGTCAGGTGAACTCTGGCCAGCTGCTAACGGAATCGGGTTTAACCAGAGAAGGACGACTCGCCTAAAAAGGACTTATCCTGGAACTTATACATAGTCCATTTAATAAGGTATTCCCTCTTACCCCAGAAGCTAAAACATTCCGTCTGGCTGGTTAAGGATGTCTCTGTCAATTACAATTTCCATTTATAAAGTTTACCGTCTCTTATGCAAATCCAGGTATATTCGAGGCAACGAGCATTTCTTCCAACCTATTCATGAGACTTCGTCCTCCGCAATAATTAGCACACACGTACATAAAGTGTGATCTTCAGTGATCTTCATAACTTCGTCTGAGCGGTAGTTTTTTAAATGCTCCCAATATTCGAGTGCCAGGGATGTAATGGACTATACCATTAATAATGTTTGGTTAGATTAATGCGCTGTCTAGCAGCTCAGAAAAACGTGCACTATTGTACGGTTATCTGTTAGTAGTTCGCTTTCCCATATATGTTTGCTGAAGCAGACAAAATCCTGCTGCTTTTTAATCCGCATTTGGCAGCGTTAGTGGTAACGCCGACCAGCGGCATAACTAAAATATGAGAATGCAGCCGGTAGTATGCTTCGAATGAACTGACCACAGCTATACAGTCAATATAGCAGTGGGTGAAGTCTAGGTAACCGTGTACCTGATAATTAATCCGCTTGGTTGATTCACCTGAAGTTCTACTTAGCCCTACTGGTATAGCTCTTGAAAAACTTGGTGTTCTCCGCCAAGATCTGGCGATATGCGCATATCAAATTCATCTTGATATTGACGGTTTTACCTGTAAGGCAGGCTATCAGGTCCTATACATGGAGGACTGGACGAGTGACAATTGAGATAACCCTGCTAACTTCGCGGTGATCACTTCAGTGAACATGAACTGGGCTGGGGTGAAGCGAGTATGGCATAATAAAATAGGTTTCATAATTAATACCGGTGTGCGAGTACTAGTGTGTGGACAACCTCAGGATCGAGCAGCACTGCCTGGTCGCTGGACCCTCTCTCATTGTCAAATGCGTGCGACAAGACGTTGTCGATGGAACAAATAGTTAACGTTAACTAATTCAAATGAAGTTTGTAAATCAACCCGTCGGACACACCGATAACTGAAGATAGCAGTAAAAACAATAACAGAACAGGTACCAAATAGAACAACAATCTACAAAGTAAATACCAGAAACCTGAGTAGTGATTCCTCTTGGAAACCACAACTGTGCAGAACCACTAGGCAGAATAATGCATATTATCAAATGAACATTGAAAACAGCAACCAGCGCAGTCCAGAATTATGAAAGAATTTGACAAAAAATAGGGTAAATATATAGAACAAACAACACACTGAAAACATTCAGACCCTTACACCAATAAAGCGCATAGTTGAAGTAAATTACTTAAAAAAGGAGAAAGATGTCCAGTGGATAAGAAACTGACTTAGTGTGTCAGTACGAAATGCGAGATACCTCCGGAGAAGGAGGAAACTGTTGCCGACCTGACAGAAAGTAAGGTTATTTTAATACCGTTTGGAAGAGGTTACTGATGCAGTAGAACAATAGTGAACGGAAAGGTGCATTTCATGGGCTCCGTATTGAACTTTATATAATAAACGGTCCTAACCATGTGCGTTAAAATAATTAGAATGTATTCAGGTGGTCTTTCTGTTTACCAGCCACCAGTAGCAAAGATGGATCTATCCATGTGTGGAATGCCAGTCGGATGATCAGAACAAATTAACTGGATATCTTCAGAATCGCAGTGAATGGTGAACTCTATGACAGCGTGCAGTAAAATCACTCGCTATACGTGGCTAACTACTCCAAAGGTTGGATCTAGCAAAAGACAACATACTGGTGACCAAACAAAGTTCCAATATCACAATCAGCTCGGGCATTAGTCTGACGAACTCGATCACCAGATCTCAAGCGTATGGAATACATGTGAAAACCGCAGGGTCCTCGCAATTGACGTAATTTGTGGGGCTGAGAGCCCATCCAGAGGAGGACTGCATACGTTGTGGTGCATGGAATAAGATGTTTCATTTGTATATTGAGGATTTCGTGAGAAGTGTAAGGAGGCGGGTGGTTTCCTTTATCAATGTTGGGGGAGTAGTAAGCGATTGTAGAACAGTTAATGCTAATGGCTTTCCTCCGCAGGGAGTTAAGTTATGGGTCGAGTAATTATTGTGTCATTGGCTTGAACTTGCAGACTAGAAATGAGGCTGTATTTCTTGTCATTCTGTGTGTACGTTCTTCCGACGAACGTTGAGTGACACACGTATAACCAACGACGCCAAATATCATAATCAAGTCAAGGTGCTGGAAACCGTAATACTATTGACATAAACAATATAATCAATTAAAAGAAACAAACCTCAATTCGTTTGCGTTCGTGGGATAAGATACAATGGTTGGCCACAACGAGCCGTCAAGGCTCCAAAAGGCACGACAAGTACGAGCACAGACGACCGACAAAATGTGATCGGATCGGTCCAATGTGTGTCTAAATAGCCGGCCTGCGGTCAGACGGATTAGGCGCCGACAGTCTGACGGCGGTCCATGAGAAGGCCGTATTCACAGGGGGGGGGGAGAATGAGACGGACAGACAACAATGGGTGTGTGGGCAGGCGAGTGAGGTTCAATAATTGAGAGAGGCAGGATGGATAAATTAGTACTTTTAGACGCGGGGTGTGAGAATAACAATAGCAAGCATCTAGTCGGATGGATTCACGGGAGTAGAGGGGAATTTTGACCCCGGAAACTGTCCTACAGGTAATAATGAAAATGCGCGAAATAAAAGTTAAAAAAATCTGTTTCGTTAGTGTAGTTTTTTGAGCATGTTCACAAAATCCGAACAGTAGTGACGTTTAGTTCGACTATAATCACCGATTGGGCTGATATGCAATAGTAGTATTTGAAGCTGTGAACGATTAAGTGGTATTCATTATTGGTTCCCCCATCATATATATATATATACATATATTCGAAACTGCTTGAGACTTCATTGGTTTAAGTGTTATAATTCACTTCAGTCTCCATTTGAGCAAGTGATGTTCTCGTCAAAAGCATAGCAACTCACTGAGTGCACACATATTAGTGAGCAACAATGAATTACATGTTGAACGGTCAGCAATGGTGATCAGCAATCGTGGTAATGCTTTCATAAACTATCGGAACTGTTCCATGTCGTGAAATATCTCCAAGCTGATATTCTTCGTTCATGCGTGAGTCTGGCAACAAAATATTATATTTAATATCCGTCATAAACTGCTACCCCTAATCGTTCAACATTCATGTGCAAGCAGATAATGCAGGTGGAAAACGAAGCTGGCGATGGGCTTCTATACACCGCAAACTTGCGTTCAATAGGTTTACCGTTAGGGTTACCGATAAGTTTGTCTGAACTGAAATGCGACTAGATTGTGTGAGTGCTTGAACAGCCATGTGGCCAGCTGCCTTACATCCCTTCGGACGGATCGATGAGATTTTGGTAACACTCACAAAAGACGTTCACGGTTGGCAGGTCCAGTTGACTGAATGGGCGCTTTACCACACAGTCGGGTGTTCCAGTTAGTGCACTGTCTGAGGTTAGGGTGCCAGTTTTGACATATGACGGATATCAAACCTGGATTGCAGTGTTGAGATACTAACGTGTGTATGTGTGTAAGCCCTGTTTGTGTTGCTGGGTCAAGTTGCCGACTTTCTTTGGGGGACCATGTGCGAACATATGTATGCATAGGGATGGGAGTGACGACGCCTTAACACTATTACTGGCGCTAGTGTCAGCCTCAACGCGAGTGCTTTCACACACGTCGTCGGGATTGCTATTCTGACTGTGATCAACCTGCAGCCTGGTAACCGCACATTTTTCACCAATGCACTACCATCCGTCCGCCTCCCGAAAGGTGGTGCTCCCGTAAGACCTTTCAGTCTCTGTCTAACTTACGTCAAATGTGTGTGTGGACGTGTACCCTCAGAAGACGAATGTGCCACTCAGCGACTGGTTACCCCATACATGGATGGACACAGAAGTGATTATCAGGACATTGTCAGACTTTAAACAGTCCCTCAGGTGTTTGTGTTTGTTCATGCAAGTATGCACACGTACGCACTTGTAGAAGTGCAACAAGTGTGTGCATTGGCAAACATACAATCAAATCGTACCATCTCCCTGTCCACATTGTACCACAGCATGACAGTGATGCTATCATTCAACCTGGTGCCAACTCCAACATCTCGGGCGAAGCAGTGGGGGTAGTTGGGTTACGGCTTCGCTACCAACGTGTGCGCCAAGCTTTTTTCCTGCCTTGACTGCACGTTTCAGTTAGAGGTAAAGAAACCTACTATCTCAAATATGAGAGCAATCCAAATAGCTTTCAACAGGTCTGTCGTCTGTTGACTAAACAAATGTTAGGTTTAACCGGTTGATGAATACGTTATTGATTAAAATGGATTGCGATCTACGTTCTGCTGAATGTTCACGTGTGTAAGCGAAGATGATTCTTACAACGCGACTTATCTTCACCCCAAAAGGAGTGGTAACCAGTGAATACTGTTTATATCGTGAATTCACTTGTATTACATTTTGGGCTGAGTGCAAGTCAGTGGATCGAGTTGCCCCCGCCATGGAACGGTCTGTTTCGAGACAGTTTATTTTTCCGCACTTTATTGCTTTTTTTGGTTTACTTCTTGTGATTCGATGAGCTGAAACACAGTTCTATGTTCTTGTGATCGTAAACAACGATGCGTAGTAAGCTGTCCACATACAAGAATTCACGGGCACAGTGTACAATAAGTGGCAAATCAAGACTCATGGCGCATATTTTTGACAAGCAAAATATACAACGTAATGCCCGTCAGCTGTTTGCGGCGGTCCTAGAAAATGACACCTTTCTAATAAACTTAGGAATAAGCCATATTTATGGTCATTTATATTTATCCCATTCCAACTTAGTGCAATCAAAAGTGTAATGCACCGCACTCAGTTCATTACAGTTTGTGAACATGCAGATAGTGTTGCGGGTCGGAAATTGTGTTCGGATAACCGGAGTCCCTTTTTGCCCACTTTGGTTCCTGGCTTGATTGTTACGTAGTAGCGATCAAGGACAGTATGAAGGTCCACAGAAAGATGTAGATTACGATGGAAGTCCCAACGGATGGGATTTATACTGACAAATAAAACTATGCTGGGAGTTCTCATGCCTCCTTAATGTGGCGGAATTCATCTTCGTGAACTATTCTATCGAAGTGATCATAAGAAAACAGCCGACTAATATACATGGTTCACTCGGTGTGGTTTTAATACAGATTTGCTGCCGAATGCACACCGCTGGGCCTTATTGCATCTAAGGTGGCCAAAACAGTCTTCGTATCCCCCTATTCCTCAGCACGGAAGTGAAGGACCGTGATTTGATGTCTTGCACTTTGGTCCAACCAGCAACAAAGAACGCCGCTGCTCAGCAACAGTTTCTTGCGTTACCGTGATAGCGGACAGAATCGACTACGGCGCCTGTTTGTTAGTCGAAAGCGAGAGGACTTTTGGGTGACATGGCGATGCACCTGACTGGTGTTCCTCTACTTGGCTTGCACAGAAAACGCAGATTTTAACAATACAAGGGCTAACAACGGGACATTCAGGCAACAACGCACTGAAGTTGGTTCGATAGTTTTCGTCTATGACATCTCAAGAGATGGCAGTCCGTCAGCAGTCAAAGATAAATCACTGGCCTAAGAATTTATACAAATAGGCAATGTTAACCGTACAAAGAATGTCTACTAACTGTCTCAAAGGTATGTAGCATCTGAAGCAACTGTGTGCACAGAATAGTCAAAATTACCACTTCAAACCTTACTGTAGGGCACTGTTACTATATATGTATACTTATTTATTCGTTTTAAACAATGTAAGCAAATCCGACAGTCGTGAAATACCAGGCTTTAATTTATTTTTTATCATTCCTATCCGCAGCTATTACAATAGCGTATGCTTTGAAAATAAGAAAGAAATGCTTGTCGAGTTCGGTTTTGCCAATTTTCTGCAGTCCCACGCTGTTCACGCAGGATGTGATACCATCCTCATATCAAATTCTCTGGAACATATACTAGAGTTGTGATCCAAGAACACGGATGGCACAAAGGTTATTCGATCGACAAAGCAATACATGGGTTAAGTCTGTAAACCAGACCTATCACAAAACCACTCATTTGCACGCGATATTCGGCCTCAGATAGTCTCGTCTACCACATATGTCAATGATCAGTTCCATTAAGTGGCAGAGACCGTTATGGATGATGATGCACCTTGATGATCCTTCTTGCAGTCTTCTTGTGGCTTGTACGATGTCAAAAAATATGCCCTGCACCTGCTACTGAATAGCCGCGGTATGAGTAGTATAATACGATCGCTCAACTCCACTGCACTAGTACAGAAAAGATGAATGAACGGTCACTGAATAGCCAGAATTCAGCTCAAAGAAATGTCCTCTCTAGGGTTAACTGAAACATCCTGTTCAGTATGAGAAACTAAGAATCTTTTGGTAGATAAGGGCGAAGAATATCTAGGGAATTTTTCTCAGTGTTTCCGTGTCACTATAGGATCGCTAGAGAAAATGGCAAACCGGTTCGATCAGCCTTCTTTTTGCAGCTTGTTCAGGTCATTTTGGATAACACTACGAGATGTCATAACAACAAAACGATGCTGCCGGATGCAAAGTGGCTGGTGAATTTTTAACACTATAATTATTATTATTCATATTGTTATTCATATTATTATTATTATTCATATTATTATTATTCATATTATTATTATTATTCATATTATTATTATTATTATTATTATTATTATTATTATTATTATTATTATTATTATTATTACTGTCGTCATCATCAGCTAAAAGTAACACCGTGGAGTAAATCAAAATCCTATCCATGTTTGGTTGTCCAAACTTCGTGCAAGTGTCTATACATTGTTAGACATTTCATGTCGCATACGAATGGTGCATACCACAAATCATAAACTACAAGTGACACGTGAAAAACATGAGAACTGTGTTTCTCTTTGATACAAGGGTCTTATGTTACTTCAGTTCTGGCAAATCCTCGACATACAAGTTGGCATTTTAAGTCTATATATAGTAGTGCATTGTCTGATGTACACACGAACATGTTGATCCCGCCATTCTTTTGAGCTAAACTTTTATCACGTGTATGGGATACGTGTTTAAATGTGCTTCAAAAGGAACAATTACCGTATTTGATCATTAAATAAGCTACTAAGTGTTAATAGTTATACTGTCTATTCTTTGAAAACAGTCATGTCTTCACTCTAAAGGAAATAGGCTTTCTGCTCTCCTACACTCTTTACGAGATCGAAATTAACTGGCTTGTTTCTTGGGTTGTGGCAAGGAGTTCACGCATTTTATGACCACTAACGAACTAAACACAACAGGCTTAACATTTCTTTAGTCGGTCCTGAAAGAGGAGTTTGGACAAATGTCACAAGACACTTTCGCTTTGGGCATGCTGGTAAGGTTAGCACTATGAGACAATCAGCGAGATTGCTTCATTTGAGGCAGTAGTATCAGGGTTGCTCTTCTAAGCCGGCACACAAACACAAACACACGAACACTTGTCAGCACGATTGTTTTACTATTGGCCGAACGCATGTTCCCGTCCAAACGAATGGCCAAAACGTCCAGGTAAAACCAGCCAACAGCCATTCGCTTTTTCTCTAGTATCAGTGACCGCCGCGCCATCGTCACACGAGTGGAGACGCCTGTGGGTTTGTGCGTATGCCCATATGTGTGCACAACTGTCTGTGTGCAAACATGCGAGTAAGAGAGGCAAAATCAACTCGGGTGTTCCGATTGGCTTTAGTTGGATGTAGTAAATAGGGTGACAGACTGGGATACAATTGTTTTTGTCGCCACGATAAACCCCCTTCTAATCGCGTGTCGTAGGTATGCCCTCACACACACACACACACGCACATTCGGATGGTTAATATCGATGGCGCTATTGGAACAAAAGATGACAGAGTATGGCCAGTGCCCAGCACGCTAAACGCCTACCCACCTGGACTCATACCGAGTGTCCCTATGGTCCCTGCGCATCGATGAATATTTTTGGACACAGTCAACCTGTTGCTGATAGGATGCGACTGTCGTTCGAACGCTGGCACTGACCCCGTTCGAGATCGTAACTTGGTGTAGTGTGTATGTGTGCGTGCGCATGTACGTGCAACTGTGTTTGATTTCTTAGAGGAAAACTGCGGGTAGGGATAATTATGAACAAAAATCGAAATAACATCAAAAGCACTCGGTGACATAGTGCAGGTGCCAACCATTGTTGCATCACTCATTCATCTAGGAACACAAACAACCGGAAGCTCGACTACAGCCTTGTGAAAAATCACTTTGGCAGAACGATGACCAATACGGTGAGTTCCAAATAAGCTACTGTCTTATTGGTTGTACACTAGAGCTGACACAAGTACTTTCATATGATTTTCAAAGTAGATTGAGAACACAGCGTTACAAGCAAGTTGCGATAATCATCGTTTCGATCGTCTCGGCTGACCTTCTTCAAGAGTGCCGTAATCGAATTCAATTACAACACTTCTAACGAAGTACGAAGCGGTCGAAATTTTGATTACCACTTCCTCGTAAAGTTTTGTTATCAGTCCATCTATTAAAAACGTGTTAACCACGACACCCAAATTGCTTGACTCCATTCATACTTACGTTAGTGTGGTTATCTCATAATTCATAGGATTCATAGAGATTCATAGGGAAGGTGAAAAAGCTTATCTTTATCATAATCTGTGTTGGAAGATTTAGAAGGAAAAAACAAGCCGGAAGACTGTTTCATTTTAGAGGGTGAGTTTTGGAAAGACAGCGAAAGAGAGTTAGACGACGGCAAGCGGAATAAATAACTAATGACTGCCTATCATGCATACAGCCATTGCACTGCACAATACAACAGACGACAGCTGGCTATCAGCCATAGTAACAGGTTGAGTCTATCTTTAGCCTACTACAAGGAATCGGGTGACCAATTTGTCTGAATACGAGGTTGGTTTCCCAAATAAACGCATTGGGCGTAATTTTGAATTCAGTTGACGATGACGCAGTTACACTGAACTCTGACAGGCTGTTATAGATTATGCATTTCTGGATGTTAAAACTGTTCTTCGCAAGTAGGAAAATTAGTTCAGTTTTGTTAGTTTAGCGAATTATCCCTGAAAATAATTGGAATAATGACACACCACTTGCAGTGTGTCAAACTAGATAACATTTTCGACTATTGTTTATTCCGTGAAAAAACTAATCGAAAAATACGGGACTGTTTTGCAGTAAGTGTGTTTTCGGAATTATAACTGATTTGAAGTAGAATAGGTAATGTTGTGGAATTATGAACAGCTAATCGGTGAGTGTTTGATGACACCGACTAGCTGTTCACGAGAAGTGTTCATGCAGTACAAATTACAGTCAAGTAGCTTTCAGTAATATTTTCTGGTGTTGCTTCAACATAACAGTGTTAATTGGTAAACTGTCACGTGAGTCCCCGTCCAGTGTACTTCACTTTCGGTTATCACAATTTATAATTGTAGTTTGACTGATTCACATTTCGCTGAAATCTTCTCATTAACATTCAACAAATTACACAATCCGTCAGACAATGGACGTACTAGTTAGAACAAGGTAGGCAACAGTTACCAGGATCGTACAATCCTTTCTACCACATTAGGCCTCAATAGGACACTTTCAACACCTCTTTCAGTCTGTGAATGAGGGCTGGGTGTGAAGTTATAAAACAGGTAGCCCTCAGTTCCTCAAGGTTGGTTGTATGTGTAGATGAATGAATTCATTAACTCATTACAATACATGTGTCAATTTCAAGAACTGTGGAAGAGTCACTGTGTTTCAATAACCCACAATAATTGATGAAATGTGACAGTTGCGGAGGAAATACCTGAGCGATGAAGCTTGAAGAAAAAAAGAGGGAATATGACTCAGCATATTGACTGCCAAAACAAGATTTCTCGCTGACTGAGCGGTCAAACAATGTGCGTGGAGAATGTCCTGAGTTTTGACATCTGTTGTACTGGTCGTCATGAGAAATAAACTTTTCAGGAACTCTAGAGTGTTCCTAGCACAAAGCTCTTGCGCCCCTAACAATAACAACATCACGCTGTGTTCCTTTTTTAAAAAAAAGATATTGTCTCCTGGTTTAACTGGACGAGTAGGCCGAACTGAGTAAGTTCTATCAACCATCATAAAAATAGAGAATTCCAGCGACAAACTGTTAAACGCCAAATGTTCTTAACAGATTCTTAGATCAAAGTCACTGCTGGACACAAAATTATGACAACCGTTTCTCATTCACAAGGACATGAAACCACTTTTTTGCAGCCAACTCTATGAGGATAAAACGCTTAGGAAAACTACAAAAGTAAGCAAGAAACTCATCATCGTAGGCTACCGCTCGTCCGAATATTTTTCCAAGGTCTCACAGTTAAGTGGATGACGGACTTGTCTATTTGTTCTCATCGGAACCACATGAATGAGTCCATACTAAACTTTCTGCCAGTTGGTAACAAAAGGGCAGCTAATAATCATTTCTGAATAATGAGTTGAATAACCCATTTTCCTGAGGCATAACTGTTAGATGTATGTAAAATCAGAGGGACATCAGTGAACTCCGCAGTCTTATTGACAGTACGTCTTCTATTACGTTGAGCCTGTAACTGTTCTGACCTGTTAATGCCTTCGATTACCGTTTTAGGTTCTAAACTTTGTTTCATTAGAAGTCAAGACATGCATGAAACTTACGAGCTGTTTCGAAATGTGATAATCTCTTGTGTGCAGGAATTGGTTCCGGAGTTCCAGGGTTCCATGCGTATGTATTGCAGGCTGTAAGTCTGCCGAAGCCATTAGTTCGAAATGGACGGTGTGTTCATATTCAATAAGTTTCAACCACGTCTACCAGAGTCTTTCAAGTTTGCTTGGGTAGTCAGTCACTTCAAGATCTGTGATTAACATGAACGGCAGTTCTAGCCAATCGTGGGATCCGCACTCGCTAAAAAAAGCCCGGTTTACAATGGTAAACCGTCAACTTTCTCACGCAACTTGCTAAGTTTAAAATTAATATTTCGACGTTTGAATTACCCAATGACTTCGATTGTCCCAAAACAGACTCTTGCATGCCTATTGCATACGCTTAAAATCAAGACTAGCTTTTTACCGTAGTGAGCCAGGGGATCAGACAAGCAAGAGATTTCTGCGAATTTTTTTGGATTGTCCTCACAATCACTCTGACAGATTGTTTTATATATAAAGTACCTGTCTCTCAAAGTGTCTCTCGGGTTCTGTTGAGCAGTTAAACAGTTTGTCAGTATGGTGTACATAGTTTACATCATTAAGGCAATGGTTAATGAAGTGGAATAAGATACGTATTTGATGTTGATGTTTGCAAGAGGAGTCTGACAAGTGAACATCACCCATTTCTGATTGCAACGAAGTTGTTATCATCGTGTCGAACTCGCCCACGTCAGTGGCATTAGTCAGAAACTTGTCCATAAATATATAAGACAAATTAAACCAAGTAGATTGTAGATGATTGTTAGTACTCTAGAAAAGTGGAGTGTTGTGTAATAGCACAGAAACCCTTGCCCTTAGTAAGCAGTGACTAATCGTTACTTACTACGTTCAGCCGAACGGACAGGCAAACAGTTCAGTAAAGTATGCAAAAAGCGTGTTTTTTGATAGTATAGTCACCCACCAGGATTCTCATTGCATGTTTCTAGAAAGACTAGTCGGCCCAATTTAAAACTTAAACAGCAGATGAACGAGGACATTGCTTAGAGCAGATAAGATTAGGCTTCAACCAGAAGCATAACCACTAGTTTTTTCTTTACGAACGTCCGAAAAAAACGAACACAGAAACAAAGATTCAAGTGAATCACTGGAGAAAAAATTCTCGGCACTTGTGGTTTGAGAACGTGAATACAAAATATGCCCGGAATTTATAAACACTGGGGAAGAGATTGTTTTGAATAAGGGATAGCAAAGAGAGGTTACAGTTTTAGGAGAGAAATCAGTGGAATTCAAAAGAACCGGCCAAATTCAAGATAGTACTGGAAACCATTAAAAACATCCTGAGAATATGCCTGATGACAGGGTCATTAACTACAAGACAGTATGTAACAGAGGGAATTGTGAAGGTATCGACATCAGTTGTTCAAAAAGGACAGAAAAACGACGATTATGAGAAGTGCTTTAATAAGTTGGTTGGCAAAATTGGAGACAGACCTGGGCGGATCGTAAAAAGCAGTTCTGTTTATTGATTAAATAGCTTCAGGATGAAGACTCCATGATGAGGTTCACGAATGATTTGAGGGGACAGGGGAGAAAGCACAACCCGGGAACGTAGAATGGCCCGATGATCCAGCGGCCTCGCTGACCCAAGCTATTACAAATTTTCTGAACAGAAAATGATACCGTATCTAACGCCCAAGAACGGACACGGAAACAGCGTAACTGACCGCATCAAAAAATAGATATGTTTTTTAGTTATGAAAGGCGTTGCTCCAGTGATCGATTTATTTATTTTCAGTTCCCAACATTTCACAATCTCTTTCAATTTGAACGTAACCTACTAATTGACCGGCCGTGATGTCAGTCTGGATAAACTCTAATGTTAGAATGTAATGCTTATTTTAAGCAGATCAAATGTCACAGGTTCATTTGCACATGTGATGTGTTCAGACACGGACAGTGGAGAAATGACCCGATAGCATTCGGCCTTACACGTTAACCTTATGAAGAATCGCTTAACGAAACTAAATGCGCCGGTGTACAAGGAAAACGTCGGAATTAAATAGGACGAAACATGATAGATTCTTCAAAATGAAAAGAATGTTTAGCAAAACGAAAGTGAACACGTGACTCCAGTTTACTGAACAAGCTATAAATTGTATCCCTCGTCCACACCTAACCCAGAGCAGATTCAGTTAAAAGAATACACCAACAACCTTCCTTTCACGCTTACTTTTTGAAGTTCATGTTGATCGCCAATAGTGTTGATTGCTAACAGCGTGCCAGATCCATTGTGGGAAAATGGAACGATGGTACAGTTCAATTAGTTGCTGTCTTTCGTTGGCTTGCAATGAGGTCGTAGAACGTACAGTAAAAGTCGCTCGGTGCAGTTTTAATGGGGCTGTATAGTTGTCTCCCACTTAGGTCGGAATAAAGTTAACTATCACCAAGTAAAACGTTTAGAATGCGTTACGCAATTTGCTGAGGAAGAGGACGAATCATCCGGGTCACGTAGAACCAAAAAGTGGTTGTATTAAAGCCTACTTGGAAACAGTGTGGACATTATCAAAACATAGTTATCCAACCTGATACTATCGCTGTTTGTTTCGGATGGTCAGAGTAACAAGTTCAGAACTGAAAGATGTTACAATAAAATCAGAATAATTTGTTAGTACTAAGTATTTTGTTGACCAGTTGATGTACGCTTGTCTCTCAGTTCTGTTGTCGTTGTGATCACAGTGTGTGCCGATCACATGACGCGGTATGTGCGTTACCGGATCCAGGTCGATTGATTGTCCGACGAGGTGGTAACCCTAGTCTGGACAGCTTACTTCGTCAAAGTTAAATCACCCAAATGAGTAATTCATGTGAGGCTATCTGTGCTTCAGCTAATTAACACTGGTAATACTTAAGCCTAATTTCTTTCTGGAAGTTAATACAACGTGCTAATGAGTTGGATTCAGATAGTGAATTGCAAAGACATTCGATCCACTTGTTTGAGCGGCGTCGCAAAGTACAGAGGAAAGATGAATACTGCCAGAGATTTTGCACTGTCTGTCCGGAGGTGGGTAGATCCGTTATCACTGTCTTACAGAACAGCCTGTCTGCTGTACTAGTTGTTAATTGTCTGTCGACTTCTAACGGTTTGCTGGTAACCCGGCCACACGTCTGTTAGTCAGGCTGATGCACGCTTGTACAGCTATCCTGCTCAACATCAGTGTCTTCGATATCAAACGACCGGATCGCTGTGATCTCCACATCGCAGCAGGTTAACAAAACGACCCAAACTTAGTTTTGATTGGTTAATTACCACAGCATACATTATGTTTCGACAGACACCATCAGTTTGTGAAGCAGCATGGGTATGGGATTTGAAGTGGACACATCTCAAGCATGCCCAGTCGTGACACAACGACTGTACCTTCTCTTGTTCTTTGCTGACTAACATATCTTTTCAATAACACATAACCATCCAAACACACTGTGGCTATTGAAACTGGAATTGTAGGTTTGCGTGATCCAGGCTGGACCACGTTAACTTAACCGTACTACCGTGACATGGTATGAACCAGTGGATGCGTCCATTGCATCACGTACTCAGCGTATACACAAGATATTACAGTAGCAGGAGTGAGTGATAAGCCTACTGAAAATAAATACCTGGGCCTGATATCCTATCCGCAATTGCAGGCCAATCCTTTATATCCTAAGATAATAACTCTTATTTGAACCGTTTGCTCCATGTGTAAATTTAGTGTTTACATCATAGGTCGAGTATCTGAGCATATACTTGGAATATGTTTGTTCATTCGAATATAAAAGCAGCCCGATCCCATTAGAATGGAATTTTGGCCACATTCCCGCTTCTATTACTAGCTATTTGTGAATAGCCAATGTCATGCCTACTTTCAGTGTACAGAAGGAATGAATTTTGCTTTTTCGATATGAACTGTATTGTTAACAAAATAACCACTGAAAGTAAATCGAAATTTTTATTACAATTTTTTCGCCGTATAACAGAAAATCAAATATAGTGGTGCATATTTTACCCCCTTCATAGTTGAAGTCTGTGGAGAAAGTGTGACTATAACCGAGTTTTCTACACTCGCCCTTCTCGTGTTGACACAGAGACGTATGTTTAGAGATTAATTTCGTTTAGCAGTGGCTCATCATTAATTGCAACTGGTAATTTTGAGGACCTGAAGCAGATTGTTAAAACGTAATAAGCTCCACAAACTGATCTGGCACATTCCGTCCGCTTAGGCGACTGTGCTACAAAGGAGCCAGTATAGCCAAAGGGATACATGGTAATAGATACGGAGCATCCTTGACCGTACAATCATACAAGTCAGAACGTGAGTGTAAGAGTGTGAACTCCGAACCATATACCTCGATTTCAAAGATATGGCACGTTGTTTTGTCAATGAGACGTTTAATCATGCCCAATGGCTCCATTCGTGAAGGTAGAATATACCGCTGTCAAGAATATGCTCTTTAGTGTATAAACTTGAGCCAGTGGTACAGTAATTACTCGACCCATAACTTGACCCCCTGAGAAGGAAACCCACTAGCATTCACTGTTCTACAATCGCTTACTACTCCCCCAACATTGATAAGGGAAACCACCCGCCTCCTTACACTTCTCACGAAATCCTCAATATACAAGTGAAACATCTTATTCCATGCACCACAACGTATGCAGTCCTCCTTTGGATGGGCTCTCAGTCTCGCAAATTACGTCAATTGTGAGGACCCTACGGTTTTCACATGTATTCCATACGCTTGAGATCTGGTGTTTGAGCTGGTCAGACTAATGTCCGAACTGATTGTGATATTGGAACTTTGTTCGATCACCAGTATGTTGTCTCTTGCTAGATCCAACCTTTGGAGTAGTTAGCCGCGTATAGCGCTTCTGAGGATATCCAGTTCATTTGTTCTGATCACCCGACTGGCATTTCGCACATAGATAAATTCACTGTTGCATCGGACACCAGGTAACTCTGACGAAAAACCTAGTGTATTGCCATACTCAAGTTGGACCGTCTGATGTGTGTTGTTCAAGCCCGAACTCCTTGAGAAAATGTGGAGCTATTGTTAACAGCTACACTTCGCACAACTTCAGCAAGCATTCGTTGTCTTTGTAGGGATTCCTGTTCGGGAGCTGAGTACCAGAAGTATGTCAGTAGTAGTTCGTTGTTATTTGAAATGGTACACTTCCGTTGCCGTCCTGTAATACAGTTTAATCTAACTTAGTTCACCCCGCCGCTCGTAGTAGTAAACAGGTTGACATGACATGATTTCACTGATTCTACTGACTTCTTGTCAGACAATATGGAGAATGAGCTATATATGTATGGCCGGCGAGCTACCAGAGAACCAACGATACTGCCGCCAGGTGCATGCTTAATGCCATCAAGTAGCGACATATGGCAACATCAGCCTGTGATAAAAAAAAACGTGAACACTCGAAACATCTGTAAGAAAGGATTCTTAATTTTGGTGACACTGGAAAGAACCCACAATCGATGCTAGTGTGGTGCCCGAATTTGTTGTAAACTATTCCCATTTTCCCTTGTTTGTAGTGCACCTACGTGATGAAACTTGTGGTATGAATTGTAAGGCCCCAGCGATACTAGCTGAGCAGTTATTCTACAGATTACCAGTTGTTTTGATAACCGAAGCACGGAAGCCTGGGGGCCTCGTTTGTCTGAAAAGACAATAAGCCTCTTCAAATCTGTCTTGGTAACAAGCCCAAGAATAGTGTATCACACCATCTCGCGTAGAATGAAAGCTTACGAACCAATGGTTCAATCTTTACACAGGTACGTGTTAGTCTTCTTTCAGGTGGCATTCCTATGAGTTTCATTCACGTTTCTAATGCTGACAGAATCAGTCAGATCCGCTCAGCACAGAAATTAATTTTCAACTTAACTGTCAAATGGTTGATTCAAAACCCAATACAGAATTTATTTCACACACCGTCAGGTTGCAGAATAAGTTTGGAAGAGTGATCATAATGAGCGGGAAGACAGACGTGTATTTTAGGACAAACCTGTTTGCTATCTTTGCTTCCAGTCACTAGAACTCGTTGGCTATAAATGCCGCAGTAAGGCCTTAACTTCAGTCCGACTAATTCATTCCTGTCAGTGACCGTTAACACCATTTACTTGAAGTAGTGAACAACGCTCACTGTCGGGCAAGCCCATCGGTTTTATCTAACCCCTTACGTGTATTTAATCTTGTCTTGTTAGTCTGACCATTGTTGTTGTACACAAGTAGAACTGATGTGATATAATTGTCTCACGTCTCCTGAAGTAGTGACTCATTCCGTGTGAGCTGCGTAATACATGTCTTATGATCAGCAGCCATGGTAAGCTATGGTGTCATAAAGACATTTCGTAACCAGTTTGAGCTCCATCGTCTAACTTGATGAAGCCAGTGTGAAAAGCTTGCTTAGGACTTCCCCCTATTAATTATCGCAAGAAACTCCACCAATGTTCAAAGAAAGCTATCATATTTTGTTGAATCTTCGGTCCAGTTTTTCATCTTTAAATTTTTTTCTGTCCAGTTGCCGCACTGTCCAAAAATGAATATCCGTCTAGCGGCGACAGCACCGTGTTTTTCTACCACTCCGACATAATCCGTATTGTGCAGTGTCTTACCATCGACCACGCAGATAGTCCTGTCAGAAACACATGTGGGGACCGGAAAGAATGCGAAACTTATGTGCATTTCCAGCAAGTCTACACACAATCACAATTGTCATCTTCATCTTTAACTCCGTCCTGTTTCACATACCCTTACCACGAACCAAAGGCGGGTATTTCAAGTTGTCACCTAGCACGTCGCCTAAAGTAGACAAAATCACAATACATTTGCAGTCACACACTTTGTGCTGACAGTACGGACATCGATGACATTTGTCTTACGCTTTTACACAAACCATGAACGGACAAACATGTATATACGTGCGCTTGTGTTTGACATGATCTGTTACAATTCTTCACAGTGCACATTTGCGCAATTCTGTCAGCCTGTGTCCCCCTAGTCATCAGCGTTTGTGATACAACATTTGTTTGAATGTAACAAACATATTTCCCAAAATGATTTCAACAAGAACAAAACAATTCACTGATGAACTGCAGCAAAACAGTTCATTTTTATAGGTTAGCCAATAAGTGTGACCAAGTGGGCAGACATACCCGTCTATGTTAACAACAGCGTATCTTCTTCTGAAGGGCTAACCAATCTCGCTACTCGTTATCCTAGTACTTTCCTGCAGCTAAGACCTAATATGAACTGACATATGATACTTCAGACAGTTTTTATGACTTTCGTTTGGGTTGTGACCAAGAGGTCGTTTTTCTAAAATACTCAGGTTAAGATAATGTGTTAGCAAGTTCTGCAGTTTGAGGTTACGTAACCATATATGTACCAAACGCATTCTGACCTATTCTGTTATCTAGACGTGATGGTTAGGCCTGTGCACTGTGTCTATCCGGAGGGCTCTGTTGATTAGGACTTTACTCCCATCAGGTGCAATTATGTAAGACAGGCCAAAGGAGAGTAGTCAGACAAAAAACAGGTGTACTCACAATGCTGTACGTCACACCACTGACCGCGTGAGTGATAATCATCGAAGTGCGATCCTGTCAATAAACAGCAAAACTACGTCACGTTTGCAGCACTGCTCTCTTCTGAATAAAAAAGAAGGGGATTACAGACGGTACTCCCGAACGAGGAGCACTCCGATCGCCTAATTGTTGGCCACGATAGTCGGCGTATTATCCAGTACGGTTGAAAAACGTTAAATAGTCTTCAAAGGTTTGAGGTGGTTACGAATAAATCCACTGCGAGCTGTTACCAGAATCAAACAACACTATTTTAGTAGCTGAGTCTTCGGACCAGGCAAAGTTCCGACCGCCGAATGCGTCACAGGCTCCTGGTGGTGTCCCTCATAAAAAATTATCTACTGTTGACTCGCAGGTCAAACGTTTCAATGAGAAGCGCAGGGTGGGGTCCATCAAGTTAACGCCGTTCCGCAACATAAAGTTATTGTTCTGCCGACAGTAGCAGTACTCATCCATTACAATCTCCTCCTTCTATTTTGTCTCCAAGTTTTTTGCCTTTCACGTGTCTTTGAGCGATAGTTGTTTTCTGAGGCCAAAACAACTGGCAACCATTGACGCCTTCAGTGTCAGCATTCTCTGACAAGTCGGTCAGCAAGCTGCTCTTTCTGAGCTCTGGAGCTTGGTGTGTGTATGTACTGTGTCAGAGACGCGAGTCTACGAACTTAGCACCGTTATTCACTTGAGCCCACCTCTACGTAACCGTCGATCCAAGTGCTCCTATCTCAGGGGTTTCTGGTGACGCTGAAGCTGAATCTCACGGTCAAGCTGGAGTAGGAATTGCCCTGAATTCCAAAAGATAGCAAAACTTGATCGATTGGATGCCACTGGACAGTCGCTTATACGCTGTAAAACTTGATACATCGGTTGAAGTCTGGTTGTATATAACTCATATTAATTACGCTTCCAGAGGATGGCTACCAAGGATGCGTTCTACGGCGTCCTCGTTAACCTACTGAAACAAACTGAACACTCCGGTATCATCGTACCATCAGACGATTTGAATGCTCAGCTTGTTCGTCTTTCTCCGGAGTAGAGGTGGCTTGGGCGTATGCTTGGTGTCCGGGCACAACACACTGCCAATGGTAAAAGGCTGCTACAATTATGAGCGTCTCACAGTCTGCATATTTTAAGCATCGCATTTCAACATAAGAAGAGGCATTGTGTTACATGGAGACCTCACTGTGTTTCTCAGCAATAGGCAAAACCGATTTCAAGTACAGATGGCGCCATCGTGTTAAGGAGTTCTGTGCATTTTGTAACTACCACCTGGACTAGGATCATATTGTTGTATGTACCCGTTTTGTTTTGTCATTTGCCCGGAGGTCACATGCTCGTAAATGCAGACTACTTAATTAGCATTTGAGCGACGAGGGTGTAAAGAACTCTTATCAGGAGGCCTTAGTGAGTAATTTTCCCTGTTCGAGTCAGGTGAGAGGACTTACCACCAGCCAGTCACACCGAGCTGACAGGTGGGCTGAACATTTTGAAGAATAATTCAGCTGGCCTCAACCAGATCATGTGGACGACGGGGCCCGATCGGTCAGTTACTGCATTCCAGACGGTCCTTCCGTCGGAAGCAGGAGTGGTTCTGGAGCTCAAGTTATTGAAGTGTGATTAGGCTCCTGGTCCAGACATCCTCCCTTCTTCTATTTTCAAGGATAGTGGCGAGAGGTTGATATCAGAACTGACAAGACTCATGCAGACAAATTAGGAGACTGGAGAGCTGTCTCGTGATTGGTGCTTATCAACAGTCATTACAGTTTTCAGTAAGAGGCTCCGAAGTCTGTGTGACAACCACAAGGGCGTCATTCTATTGTCTTTTGAGTCCAAGTTATTCACTGACCTCATTTGACCTCGGCCGACTAGGTCCACCGAAAGTCTCTTATACGAAGAACGAGCAGGAACCTGGTTCGGTAAGGGGTTCGTTGACCAAATCGTTATCTAGCGACGGATGTCAGAGCATCGGTATTCTTACAGGCGGTCGAAAGTCATGGTATTTTTTTAAACTCTAAAGGCTGATTTCGACTCGGTTGTTCGTACTATACTCTGGAACTGCCTCATTTGCAAGCGAGTTCCAGGGAAATACGCGAATCTGTTGAGGTCACTGTAAGCCCACTCTACCAGCAGGGTGAGTTTATGGACAACAGTCCAGGGTTTTCATCAAGGGTGTCCGATCTCATCGTTCCTATCCACTTTCGTCATGGTCGATATTCTGGAAGGTGCGCTTGAGGAATTCGGGGAGTTTGACGTTGACCGTTTTACTGAGGTTAGATTGACCGGCATAGATTATGCGGATGTTACTGTCTTACTTGGCTCCTCTGACGAAGACATGCAGACCATGCTGAAGGAGATGGGTGATCGGGGTGGTTTGTACGATATACGCTTCGTACCTTCAAACTGCAAAGTGCTGCTTCAAGACTGGGGCATTTCAACTCCTGCTTTCTTCACTGCAGGTAATGCGCTTAAGACTACGAACAGTTTCACACACTTTGGAAGTATTATCTCGTCGGCCTGTACTATTGCTGACGAGATATCAGAGAGGATAGCAAAGGCGCGAGTTACCTTTGTCAAACTGCTTCATCTGTGACGTTGAAAAGACGTCTGTTTGTCGCTAAAGGGGAAGGTGTATAATGAAAGACAGGGCCGTTGGTTCTTTTTAAAGTTTTCCATTCCCAATTCTCATGTATTTAAACCTACTCGATGCACGATTACGCAGGTTTTCTGTCCACTTTCAGTGTCTTAGCTTTAACATTTGGATTGCCCTAATCTCCTCTTTCCTAAGGTTTACTGAAACTGACTCAGCCTAGTCAGGACCCTTAGTTAGGTGTATAAGCACACTGGCAAATAGTTTCCGGTTAGTGGAACTTAGATCTGATCATGTTCCCTATCATGAATGTGGCTGATTTCCTACTACTTTCGCACCTCGGTGTAGGTACAGGAAGGCAAATACTGAGTTGTGTGTTCAGTGCATATTGAGGTTATCACTGTGATGCAACTGCATGGTAGGACTACCTGATTTGCACGTTTCAACGCAGTGTTCTATCTGTCATTATTTTTCGTTTCTATGCAACAGATAGAGACCATATATGCGCCTGTCTTGTTTGACTAGTACAGGTTAAGTATAGGCTAGACAACAGGCGAGACAATATTCTGTCCAACAACACAGGAACCATAAATACACAGTGTAGTCAGCGGTGTGTTACACTTGGTTTGCTAAGATGGCGGGTTTTGTTACGCATATGGACAGGTGTACATTCGGAGGCCCGAGGAAAAACGGATAGCCACTGTGATGTGAGAGGGCAGAAAACCAGTCGAGGACACTGAGTTCAAATCAGTTTGACACGAGCCTTTTCCTATTGCAGCTGCCCGGTTCAGTGTTTGAGTTTATTCTGTCCAGCACTGAAAGCGCATACTGTGGATTCCGAAATCTCACTGGTATAAGCTGCAGTTACCAATCTGCTGGCGGGTCCTGTGATCGGGTAGCGCCCACATGTCAAGTTTAAGGCATACACAGCAGGTTAAACTCTACACGTTGATCCACAGTGAATGATGGAGTTAACGGACGTCGATGAATTACGTGGGCTTGAGTATGCGAAACATTCAACAGCCATCATCTAGACAGGCAGAAGTCAATAGCTGTAAAATTTTTGCACTTAAAGCAGCGGTTCCCTGAAATTTGAAATTTTTGACTCAAAGGCAACAGAGGGTTAAGTGAAGAATGTAAAGTTGGTTTTACGATCGAGTCCTAACTTATTCACCCCTAAGTCAGTTCAACAGCTTTCTACAAGTTAGCAGTCAATCCGTCGGATATTAAGTCGTCCAGGATTCCATCCTTAAAAGTTCTGTCCACGCAATTGTTCTAGAGGAAAGTGATTGACTAGGCCGATTGGACTTTACGCAGTGGTTCCAAATGGCAGCATTCCGGCAACTCATGTTGGTACAAAATGCCGTTTTGACTGAAGAAGTTGTTTTCTAGCTTCATGGTGTCGTCAATACAAAAAAAAATTATCGAGTGTAGAAAAATTACTCACAATGATAAAGGAAGCGCACCCCTTTTTCAATATAAAAGTTCCTGTTGGATTCGTGATACACAGCACCATCCGGTTAGGGTCATACTTTTGCGATGGTATGACGGGTGCTGTAACACACACAAAGCTTCTTTGTGGACTTCTATGTCGATACTTACAACCCTGAGATCCAGGTTTATTTTTGAAATGATGGCGCATCATCTTTTTATGTAAGCTCTGTTTTATTGTGATTGAGCCAAACATTTCCTCGAAGGTGGATCGGTCGGAGTGGATCTGTCCAGGGACTTCATGGATCATCTGGTTTAACTCCCTGTGTATCATGACATTCTCATCTGATTATAATATTGGCTTAACTGTCAAGCAAATATCGTTATCAACATATGATTTGAAATATTTTTTCTTACTCAGTTAGATGATAAGACATCGTGTGATCAAATGTAACTCAAGTTGTCTCACATTCAGTTACAAATACGTCCGATAATAAACATTGTGAACATGCTATTGTTAACTGTCACAACTGTATAGGATGTTGCTTGGAAGTAAACCAACTCAGGTGTGTCGCTGCAAAACGAGAACGTCTTGTTGACGATGGTTTATTTGGGAAACTCAGGAAAATTTCCCTGATCTCTTCATCATTTTAATTTTTAGCCAGGTTTCTTTGAATGCTGTTTACGATTGATCATCTATATAGGGTTATACTCAAATGAAGAATTTTTGCGTAATTGTAACTCTAAGACAGTACAGGTTAAGTCCAGTCTTGTTTTTGGTAGTGTACCTAATTAAGTATACCTTTTAGTGTTAACACCCATAATTTAAGTTTAACTCACTATTCAGCTCTTATCATTAGATAAATCGTAGCATATGTTGTAATGTTTAGTTTACAACAGGTGAGTAAATGCATTTTACGTAGATTTCGATCAAATGTGCTTTGATCTGTCAAACATTCCAAAACAGAAATTACCTTGTCCAATTGAATCTACTACTCGACAGAAAACACGGTGTTCATTTCGACGATAGTCGTTTTAAGTCTGTAAGATTTGCCTGTGAGAATATTTGAAAAGCTGGCAAATAAACAAGATTCAATGTTTCTAGGGCTACACATTTTCCTGTTTACCCGACGCCAAAGCAAGTGTCCTGGAAATCAAAATAATTATTCCGCTAGACATTGAAGAATATGAGAGAATTCTGTTGTCTAAGGATTACTCAACTGGGAGTGATTCTTGTGAAGACCTGTCTGGGATAACGCCTTAGATCTTGTCGACGGACGTAGAAATCTGTTAACCAAGACTTTCAATGTGACCAGCTCGGGTAAACCAAGACATTTTTTTAGGCTTTATGACTTACAACCCAGTGAAAAAAATGCGCAAGAGGAAGTTGGCAGAAAAAGGTGACGATCGATATAAACGACCGCCACTTACAATGGATAGGTAGAGGAGACTCTGTTGTAATAACACCTACACCTTGTGGACTCGAGAGGTTTTCTAGGATTATTTCACAAAACAATGCGGAGGACGTTGAGAACAAGGCACTGGATTGATCTGAATGCCATATACGAAGATCGGGTTCACAGGTGGAATGAGATCTAATGTTGCAGACTTTTTGTGACTCTATTGGGACCGTTCAAAAATGGTCCAGATTGATCTGGACCAATCTGTCTAGGTTTGAATCCATATGTGAAATAGTTATGCTAGCAAACGGAGCACAGAAGGTGACAGAGTTAAACAATTTACTGTTGAAGGTGGCGGTGGATCGATGCACGCATGTGGTGTCACTAGGATCAGCAGAACCATATGCTGAGTATTCCAGTAGAACATACTAAAGGAGAAGATTTACAAAAAATCTTTTCCAATCATCCATCACTTGTAGTAAAGTGGAGATCTGGATCCGACCAAGATGGATTGCTGTATCGGCTACTCACAAGAGAATACGTGACACTATGCCATTAGTTGAAGGGAAGCCGATGCTTGACAGCAAGGGCCATCAGATCGCACTCTGAATGGTACGGTGTGGGGTTGATTGGGTTGGGCAAACTATCAGCCCACAAATGCTTGAAGCTAATTCCAGCTGGCTACTCTACTCAATGTGGCATGGGGAAAACATCTTATATCAAGATAGTGAGTTATGTAAAGCGTACATAGAACACATGAGACGGCCATTGTACATAGTCACTGGGAGAACGTCATAAAACAAACGGAACATTATAAATAGCTCTTTTAAGGACAGCAGTTTGAGAAGAAGAAAATGACCGTTATCTGTGCGAGAAGACGAGTTGTTGGTCAGTTTTCTTGCAGAGCACCGGTCTTAGTATTGCACACATAAATGTACGGAAACGTTTTCTTGTCAAAGCCACTAAAAGGTTTATCGTTTTGTCCAAAATCAAATAAGATTATTGAAGGTGGCGATTTTCTCAGGCTACTGATGACATGTTCATAAAAGATCTTAAACCAATAAAATAATTGTGAACTATCTCCCTAGATAGTAAAATTGAACAAACAGCGACCAAATTGACTGATCACTAGGTCTGTTTGACTCCAACGAAAATACTCGACCCTGTTGGTTACCAAACTAATGTACCTGAAGTTCTGGTCCAAAAATTCATATTGCCAGGTAGATTAAATTTGCGCCTGTGTCGAATTGATGATCGTTCCCAGCGAATACTACGCAG
The DNA here is from genome assembly GCA_013368495.1 of Paragonimus heterotremus. NCBI lineage: Eukaryota > Metazoa > Platyhelminthes > Trematoda > Plagiorchiida > Troglotrematidae > Paragonimus > Paragonimus heterotremus. The sequence continues at coordinate 34,153 of LUCH01001605.1, forward strand.
TGTTTTTGCGTTAGTACTAGAGTCTCGTAAAAAAGCTGTCAACACTCTCCTCTGTTGATCAACAATGTTTAAATCTATTTTATTCAAGCCGACTTGTTCATCTGAACAATACGTGTACTATGTGTAAAATGTGTAGGTATACTTGTAGGCGTACTTACATGTGTTTGTCTAACAAACTACTTACGGTTTGCTTCACTTTCCAAACCTATCTAACAGCCCCACGGATTGTCAACATCTACGCGGTGTACTTGTGCTGGTTGTGAATGCCAAAGTTTTCAGCCCAACACGAGCAGTCCTCGTCAATGTGCAGAGTGTCTGCACACATGGATAATGCACGGTAAATCTCTGACTGGTAAAATGTTGACTGCTCATTATAAAAATTTGGATTCGCCACACAGTTCCATTGATTTGTCGGGTTCACTTTGTAGTAAGAAACCCCAGTGTTACTCACAAGAAGGATTCAAGTAGTTAAGGTTCCCAATGGTGTTACAAAGAATTCTTAACGTATTTTCTAGAATAGTGAAAAAAGAAAACAATTTCTAGGTTGCAAAGGGGGATACCTTCAACAGGTCGAAGAAACCAGTTCGAAAATATCCTTATTTCTATATATTTTGATACGTCCCCATGCGTAATCGAAGTTAGACACAGGTTTGTAGTGTTATGTTAATTCTACTTGGGTCGATGGATACGAGAAAGTAGAACATTAACTTTTCCACGATGCACTTAAATAATCATTCGTGAAATCATTAAAATTAGGTGAATTTTCCTTAATTTTGGGAATGCAATGCTACTCAAGGGATTCGGTACACTTCTGTAAGCGTATTGACTAGGACCATCCTTCCGTATCTGGTATTTTGTACATATTTACCCCTAGAACACATGCAGGCAACGTGACCCTCACTTAAGCTGTCACGTTTCGATCGTCGTTACTCGTAGCTAAGAGTAAACATCAACGATCACCTGGGATGTATAAACAATGATCTGTATCCTCTTTTGGTAAAAGATGACTATGAAAGATTGACTGTATCCAACTTTGCATAGAGAGAGTGAGCATATATAGTAACTCTGTTAATATGCTCCAGCCCACCTTGTCAGTCATGATAGTCTTTCACTGTGTGGTAGCATTTTGAGCAGTCGCAGATAATCTATCCCGTTCGGATAATCTCCAATAAAAATACATTTTTTTTGGCATAATGCTCTTCAGAGAATGAAAGTAAGCTTGTCTGAAGTTCTCTGTCATCTATCCATTCAAAACCCAGTCATATTCAGAACCTCGTGCGAATAGGGTTGTGTGACGATTGGATTAACAGGTCTGATTAGAGGTCAGTTAACCCGAGCCAAACCTGTTGGGACCGATAAACGATAACAACCGCCAGTTTGCTGATGACGCTACGAGTTGCAGTCGTTTAGGTTTACAAACTCCAATCAGAAACAGATCCTCTTGGATCAGTAAACAGTCTAATATTTCCCGTGGACTGCTAACTGGTTGGTTTGTTTCACTCTACGTTGGGTTATAGTAATAATCGGAAACTTTACAGCAAAAAATCAACTCATGGATCACCGTCACTAGACAACCGACCGTAATGGCGAACATACTGACAATGTGAAACTTCAACAAAAACTTCATGTCACTTAGTGTTTGTAAGTCAATATTTTTCTCTATTCGAAGGGTTCTCAAAGCCAGTTACCAGGATGCCAATTAGACATAGTACAGCATATGTATGTGTATTCGTGATTAATGGACACAACCAGACGTGACGCAGAATACACAGTGAAGCTTGTACCCCGTTAAACTTTTGCGCATTAGACGTAACTATGTGTGAGCTTCAGTTTGACTGGTTTGATTCTTGCCAGATTTAGTATCGTTTGAAGAAGTTCTTGAGGAAGCAACCCACCAATCCCGTCGGAGAATCTCAAGAACGCTGAAATGTGTGCTGCTTATCTCATAGCAAGCAAGGCCTGTAGTTCAAGTAACCGTGATGGAAGCGGTTCTTCAGCTCCTAGCACGAAGACTGTTGTTTCGAATCCCGCTCCGACTATTTTTATCTGATGACTCATCATGACGGAAAAGCCGGTCACAGTGAACTGTATCGGTCTGAACACCAGCATTGTAAGTAGGTGGAACCAGACGAACCGCACGATAAGAGAGTAATAAACGTTTTGTAGATTGCTGCGGCCAATCAAAACCGCCTGCTCAATCAAACCCGCAAATCAGTAGGGTATCCAACCAGAGTGACATTCAGGTGCAGCATCGGAACTGCTATAGTGATCCCTTGAGAAAATTAAGCGCTTTGTTTGACCGAGTTAGCAACAAGTGGAGCCGACTAAACCAACAGAAAAGCTAAAACTTTGAGATCAATATCATTCTTTTGTTTTCATACCGTTTCTTATCTACAAGTCAAACCATGAAATCCAAACAATCAACTTGAAATATTGTTAGCATTAATATTTCAAATTTTACTGACGATTTCATCAGATTAACCGCTCAAAGTTAACTTTTTTTCATGTCATGACATCACTTTTCCGTGGCTGGTCGTCAGTTTAAGATGACTCGAGAGGTTTATTCGATACTGTCCAACACATCCAAAGTGGTCCAACTCAAAGGGATCGTTATGGTATCCCTGCATTTTTTGAAAGCATGCACTTGGTGGATTCGTTTAGATCGACCTTCGGTCTAGGCTCTCATTCAGTGTTGGAACACTAGTGCTATCCACGTAGGTTGGGATATTCTGGAGACAGAAGTAGGACCACAGAGACCCAGTAAGTCATCTCAACTTGACAGCAATTTACGGGGAAGTGACAAAATGATATCATAAATTAGAAAACTGATAGTACAAAAGCGGATTATATTTACTCAACTAATACTGTGTGAACATGTACATGAGATTTAGTGCTAGGTCACACTAAATCCCATACCTGTCGGGTCACTTGAAAAGATGGAAACATACTGAGTTTCCTTAACTAACTTGCGGTATACGGTATTTGGATTTGAGCTTAGTTGCATTATCTGGTTGACTTGGGATTGATTATTTCTTCTGGTTCAACTGACAAAGTCTCTTCAGCATGTACTGAACGCATCTGTATGATGAGAGATATCAGTCAGAGAACCTACAGTGAGATACATCTTACGTCTCCCTGTCTTTCCTCTCACCTTGACGCGGTGGTTCAAAATGGTGTCCCGGCATACAGTACCGATACGTTCAACTTACATCGTCTTCATGGGTCCAGTAACAAATGTGCACTTTTTGTGTTGATCTATGCATAAAAGACATAATGACGACCGATTAAAGGTGAATTGTTCTGGTTTAAGGCATTTACTGCGAGTTTCCTCATTGCTTACGAAAATGTTAAGACTTTTCATGCAAACACATCAACACTAGAGAGATCACTGACGACTTTGGTCGCCAAATCATAAAAAACAACCGGAGCATATATGGCACGAAGTTGTGGAGCCAGATTGACTAGGGTCAGTTCTGTCACCTCTTGTTACTGCCAGCCCGTAACTACAAATGCCTAGGTTTTCATAGTAACTCAGTCTAGATTATTCGATTTAACAGTTCCCGAAAAATCATTAGAATTTTACCTTTAATTATTGGAAAATAATGTAGACATTAGTTAAAACACGTTTCCAGGTAGCATTACACGACATGCATTCAAGTGCTTTGGGAAGGATATTGCTCAAGTTAAGCACCACCCTGAGGTCACACGCAATGCTTTTAAGAACATTGCTGTTGGTTTGCTTTATGATCATAGAGTGTGGCACGTCACAATATTGTCCCCTGATTTGTACTCATAGCGGATGTGCGGAATCTGTCTATCCAAGGACTTGGTCTTCAACTAACTCACGGGCTGTTATCGTGGCATCCTGTTAATTAAACTCAGTTTTCTTCATCCATGATTTCTATCTCATTTCTTAAACAGCGCAATGAACACACCAGTAAAGTCTTTCCACTGAGCGGTACCTACAATGAGCAACAGTACTTTTGTACCTTTGATCCCATGTGCACACACCAATTTTATTGTATAATGTTTATGGAGACGTGGACTGAGTCATCACCGCCCCATCCTGTACTACCGCCCAAATGTGCATGGGATGCTTTGAGTCATATTGCAACTAAATCGTGAACCTGGGATAAGATTCCACTATAGCTGGCGCAACCTGTTCTGTTTATTTTTGACTCATATTCCTAGGGTTTATTTCAAACCTTAATGTTGGTAAATCACTCCCTTGTGTCTGGCAGATGGGAGGCTTATTTAACCTATCAGTTAGTTAACTACCATGGGCCAAATAGGATATGGTAGCCTTTAATTTCATTGGATCTCGTCTTTATCATCTACAGCTGAACCGGATACAGTGTGTAGGAGGGGAATCACGCTTCATGCAGCCCACGCTTCCAGCAATGATATGCGAAGACAGGCTTCCATTGATTTCACTCACTAAGTGGGAGTATCCGAATGATGGACGCTTCGCTCGGCCAACTAAGGAACTGTACTCTTTGCTACCTGATAGGCGTCGTTAGCATCCCGTTAAACATTTAGCCAGATCAGCTCAGATATTATCTTACCGTGTGATTCACCACTTGTATTAACGAGCGGGAAGATGCATGCTCAAGAATGTCGTAATACTATCATTTATTTAAAATAAGCAGAATTCGTACACATGTGGCACAAAAACCCGTCTAACCGAGTCAAATGGAAAGTTTCCATCAACATTTCGGTAGGCGATCACTTGGTTGTATCGCGTCCTTCACCTGCATAGTGGTTTTTGGCCAACCGATATCTGATCACTGTTACACAGCAACATGTAAATGACAAAACCAGGGCATCCGATTGATATTACGAATCCTAGTCAGTTCATTAAACTCAGTTGCTGATCCACAGCCAGATACACAGAGTTTCTGACCTGTTGCGAAATGTTTAAAATTCGCAAGAACATCACTTGCTTCAGTATACTACTCATGGCGTGAGCACAGGCGCACAAGGTCTAGTGTGCCTGTTTTCTACCACTGGCAGGTGGATGTGCAGAAGCGGTTAGCGATTGCATCTTGGTTTTGCTGCCTGGCGGTGCCTCATGTTTATAACGACTGACTTGGTAACCATTTCGATTTGATGATATGGTGTTTAATAAATCTCGTGAAATTATCCTGGAGGTGAAAGCGATGTGAAATAGGAACAATGCTTGAAATGTCCTTGCGCAGAAACCAGGACTCTCAGTGGAATTCGGCTCCGACCGATAAAAAATGCTATTGTCCGAGAATAACAAAAATGAGGAGATGAACACTTAAACAATATACCCTGTCGCGTTTGCTAACGAACGAGTGAATTGCGATCACCTTTTCTGCTACTTGAGAAGGACTGATAAGTTTTTTTAGGTGATTATTCTATCCAATATTTAACACGTAAGACAAATTCCTACTGCTCCAGTAGTCTTTACCAGACCATTTTTAAGAGTTATGGGAACCGAAAGTGCGTGCATTAAAAGGAATAGTGATAGATTAGGAATACCAACCGACGAAGTATCTGTTTCTTTAAGATTGTTCAAACCGTACTCACAAGTCTCAAAAAAATTCAGTAACTCGCACACTTCTGTAATACCGCGTGTTGCGCATGAAACGGTGTGTTTGGTTGGTTGAAAATTTATAACGTCGGGAAGTATTGTTGAGCAATTCATATATCACACTAGTAGTTTGTCCTAAGTTTACTGCACAGCATTCAGTAAAATGATTCTGAAAGCCGGACTGGATTTTGTTCGTTTGGACAGGCAATCGTATTGTATGTTTACTATTGTGTCTATACTGTCGTAACTGTGTAATCGTTGAGACTAGTTCCAACTCTTATTGGCCGCTAGTGGGCAGCTGAATCTTTGTGTTGATTATAAGTCACAAAAAGGATTCGCTATCACCAATTGTCCCCACTTTAAAAACGAACCAACATTATGTTTTACGACCCTAGGTGCATAACTGTCCCATGAGGAGTGTAAAGCGCTAATTTGCGCTGTCATAAACGAACGGATCACGAATATACATATGAACCTCAAACACACACCGATTCCCCATAATTGGGTCTAGCTGTGTGGGGTGGATGAACACCTTCCAGGATCCCCCTGCACATCTCAACATAATCTCAATATACGCATGTACAGGTACACGGGGATCGGTAATTTTTGTTCAATTAGTGTTTCGTTTGTCTACAGGTCATTACTGGACTTGTTTCATTATGTCTTCGCTAAAAAACTGAACAGATGCGTGTTCGTATGTATGAGCGTCCGTGTACGTGTTGCAAATTGTGAATTTTATTGTCTGACGACAAATGAGGTCCAGTCGTTGGGACAGCCGATACATTGGACTGAAGGACAGATTGCGGTGATGTCGCGGAAGCATGCACCGTGAGATGGGTTGTTCGTCATTAGCACTATACCTACGACTGCACGACGCGGACCAGGATTATCACGTGACTGTTCGCACAACTATAGGATCTGACATAAACTACTAGCCCAGTGAAAAATTTCCAAGATTCGGGTATGAAGCCTGTTATGTTCTAGTTAGGTCTTACCAGGTGAACTACCAGAGATACAAACCAGGCTGAAATTAATTAGGATTCAACGTGTAAAACAAAAGTAACCATGACAGTAAAACTCATAAACCGTCTCCATATGGTAGTTTGGACTGTTATTAAGTTACCTAGACACTGTGTTCATAACCGTAAGAAGTAAATAGTTAACTGATCACTCTGGGAAATTAGGTATCAGATGGCCAGGCTATTGTAGGGATAAACTTCGGTTGTTTCCAGAACCTGCTAGTATTGAATTACATTTCCTTATTTTATGGCGAGATACAACCTTGGTGAAAACCTGTTTCCTTCATCGCTTATCCAAACCCCAACAGAGCAGACAATCTGGCAGGGGCCAATCCAACGTCACTTTAGGGCACAACCTCAGGATTGAACACAGTTATAATGTTATATCACCCTTTATTCGTCAAGCTCATGGTACAGGGATGGACCAGTCAGGTTACACCTTAACTTTACATGTGCTATTAGTATCGGACAATGATTATTTAAATACTGATGTACATATGTATAACCGTGTTATTGTCCCGTGAATAAAGACTGCGTGCTACAACCAGTTCGGGGTTTTTCCCTTAGTACTCAGGTGAGAGGTTTGAATTGAATTACGGTCCCCAGAATCACTCGAAATCTCGAATTCCGAATATTACAACAATTCGAACCAAAAGTTTCTTTGTCACTTTCCCAACCCATTTACACTAGTGTTCATATGAGCATGTCTGTTAATAATCTGCTACAGTGTCGTCTAGCGTTCAATGTCGCAGTATCTGCATTCTCGACGTTCTACTCATTTCCTTTCCTTCTCAATCACCTTTATTACGCTGATAAAAAGTCCAAGACAATTTAACCTCCAACCAACAGAAACTAGGAACTTATAAGCGATGGTCTTTCTGTCTTTGCTGTAGTTCTTTGATCTGTACATAGTAGCACAGACAACAGTATTTACGTAACAATGAACGGTGTAAGACAGAGAAATAACTTATTAAAAATATACAAAATAGCCATAACAACAACAAACACGAAACTGATGGAGTCAGTGTCCTAATCAATACGGAAATGAAATACGAGACAAAGACGTGCCCTTTTTCTGTTTCTGTGATGATCCGATAGGCGTAGACATGGTCCAAAAGAAGTCTAGTGAGACACCTCAGTAGCAGTTTTATTTTCATTTCAGCGCTTTCCAAATTGAAGGACTCTATGAGAAGTCCGCCAAACTGCTCGTCCACACTCAACGCTACATATGAGTTCATAAGTATGGCTCTGTTTGGATGTCAAGCGATTCCTATTCGTGTGAAGATTCTACTTGATCGGTTGTTGTCAGTCCAGCTGTTACAGGCTGATGTGATCCGTCTTCTGTTGCCATTCGGCTGGACGTTTCAAGACTACACTAGAGGATACGTGCTCACAGTAAGTTCCTGGAAGTTGATACAATGAAAACGCCATAAATCTCTCAAAAACACTTGTGTGGGTTGTACAGGCGACATGGCAGAATCATTATGTTTAGAAGTTATCATTGTTAACACTTGGTTACCATTTCATCTAGCACATCACCTTACGAATATTCCATCCCCGTCGTCAATAAGCATCATATAGAATGTATACAGTCTGCTAGGAGAATTATTAAACACTGACAACAATACTACCCAGAAGTTCTTTCCCATCGCTGCCTAGTACGAATATTCTAAATACATATTTGAAACGACGACAACAATCTTTCGGTTATTAACACCGTAGCGAAATAGTCCATTCTTGCTCATTTTCAGGTTACACTGGGAAAGAAAGACTTTCAAGTGATGACTGAAGACATTCTTTAATCTATACTCATTACTGTCAGTATACTATTGTAGTCCAGTCAGTCGATTATGTAAGATATGACGGGCTAGTCTGCCTTCATCTGCTCGACATGTTCAGTGCAGAAACGAAGTAGGCAGCCGACCAGGTGACCGTCAAAAAAGATTTAGGGAAGACATGTAAGGACACACAAAATAGGTTGTAAACGGTAGAGTGTTTTGTGTACTGACGAATTCATACTGTGCACATAGGTGAGCAAAAACAAGGATTATATATGAAAGATGAGAGCTGGATTAAACATATCCAGCGCCCCATTCAAAAACATTGAGCTTGTGTTATCCCTTTTCATTCACTTACTAAATCTATCTTGTGGAATGAACGGCGTCTTTTGGAATGTGTGGGTTTTAAGATATTACTGAGTTGACTGAAGACCTCTGTTGGACTGAAGCCCGCTTGTGACATTATAAATCAGCCAATCCATTCAGCCCGTTGTGGGGAATCTTTGGAACACCTATGTTCAGTTAATCAGTCACTCATTTATTCCAATAAAAGTACATATCTGCTTTGCTGACGAGACCGATCGATACCAGAGAAGTGGCAGGGGCTTACTTGTTCGTGGGAGGTATGTTTGTACTCTTTACTTATAATCATTGAAAGATAAATAAGCTCCGTTTCAGCCTCACGTTTGAAGAGCAGTTAATGCCATTGAAAAGTTAAAAAACTGACTGGTCAAATATATGTCCGACAAGTCACACAAGTATGATATTATCTTGTGACTGACCGTCGATAATAAAATCAAACACACTCAAGGCAGCATGAGAACAGTAACTGCTAATTCAGCCGAAGTTGACGGGAAATGTGCTAACAGAACTCCTGAATGGAATGTTCAATAATGGTTACAACTTTACAATCGATAAATCTATAAAAACATTAGTTTATTAGATGTTTTGATGTCAGTAGCAATACGGTAGGTCATGCGTAGGGCGCATGCAGTAAGTGTTCAAAAATGCTCTATAACGATTTTCTGAAACATGCTGAGAGGCGAAGAGTTCACTGCGGTGGATACAGAGACAGTATACTATTAACATTCAGTGACAATTAACTATTCATTATTCAATATCTTTCAAAATCCAGCTGCTGAGAATTGCGAGGGAAAAAATTGTTCACGTCACATGTGTCCAAACAGGACTAACGCACTTTGCTGGTACGGTGAATACAATTTCTGGGTCTCTTCTTCATTTGAGTGGTACAAAACGAAATACTTATTTTCATGTATCAAAATTGTCTCATTACGCTTTGTATATAAAAACTATCTTTTTCATCAACTTGTTTGCGTTGCCGCAAATCTACTCAATTTAACCTTATGGAATAGTAAACCCAGGGTCGAAGTTATGATTACCAAAAACAGACCATGTAGTGAACAGAATTCCATCAATAGACTGCCGTAAAGATAGGGAGGTGTAGTAAAGAAGTTTGTATTGGTGGTACTTGGGTGGTATGCCAATACTAACACCTTTATCCGCCCTAACCCTGAACAGAAAGTTGATGCCTACTCGCGATTGTAGCACAATAGAAATATAATTATTCCGCTTTTATTTTTGTGTGACCGAATAGGAATTGTGAACAACACGGAAACTTGTCATAAAGTAAAAAAATAACACTATTATAAATGAATAAAAATAAGCTAATCATTTTTCAAGGGCTGTGTACCGTTCGTGTTGTTCTGTGGTCTGTTCAAAGAACAGTCTGTTGACCTTGATTGTAAATCTATCAGGTTGGAAAGTTCCTCCTCAAACCTACATATTTTCCTTCGAATGTCCTCGCCATCTAGCGACCTGTTACAGCGGCCCCTCTCAAAAGTCTACCCTCTAGAAGCTATACATTCACTCAAGGACACTGCTGTTAGTTTATTAGGTCTATCCCTGATGTTAGAATAGGCATGATTTTAGCAGAACGTAAGAACATAAATCACCGTCCCGCCAAGGCCACGATATTGAACTGAGTTCATGTCTTTATGTTAAGATAGTAACCATTCTGTGATTGCTTCGGGGTCGAATGATGAGCATAACTAAGGTCGCATTACCTGTGGTGATTGAATGAACTAACAGTTTTCAGCAACGATCTCGTAAGCCATGGTAACTTCAAGCGTAAAACGAAGCACTTCCAGACGGTCTTCTTTCGACTAAACGTACCAGTAGAGCAACGTGAATCGTCCCTACCCAATTTGTGCTCCAGTTTCCATCCTGATTCGTCAAAAGTGAGCATCACTTATCATCAGTAAGTAGAAGTAGCAGAAGGTATCACTTAGTAAAGCGAGCCCGAAAATAGTGTAATCAAATCAATTAACGTCATTTAAGATTCGATAAAAACTGATTCCCTGCAAAACCTTAAAGTTAATGAGTTAATTAAGTTGGTTTACAAAGAAATCAGCGCCAACAAACGTCATTCACTTATTAGAGAGCCGTTTACGAAACTAGGCGTATACAAAAATATTGGCCTGTACAAGCAGACATAGACGGTATAATTTTCTGTTCCACGTTTACTTACAAAGGTAGCAATGGATCTCTACAAGAGTAAGGCGCTGATCTCGTGGACAGTAGGGGATACAGTGCTTATAAGAAGGGTAAGAGATGAGCCTAGAACAGACAACACATCAAAACATCGCAAGAAGTTTGTTTTTTGGCAAGCTCAACAAACTGACGACGAAAACAGTGAGTGAACGGATTGAATGCAGAAAATCTTCACATGAAGATTACGCAGATGTAGAACTATACAATTCTGGTAAAAGAAGGCATCAGTTTGCGATAATACACGAAGAAAATCTAGCACCAAAGTAGTACTAATGCTTTAGAGACAATTATTATAGAGATTGTCCTACTGTCACGCCGTACTTCAGTGTCGACGGTGAGAATTTATTATTCCTTTATTTGAAAAGTCTGAATCCTCTATTGTTTAAAAAGAAATCAATCGACAAAAAGTGGAGTTCAGCAGGAATTCCAGAAGAAGATAAGTACAGCCACCGCACGGCCGAAAATATAATGAAGAAAAATGAACACAACTAAGGTATTTTGGGTGAGACTCAAGTGTGAAAAGTCAGGGCCTTGGCTGGATTCGAACCAGTGACAGAAACACCCTGCTTCAACACAGCAAGCGCTCTACCAGCTAAGCTACAAAGCCACGCCAGGAACTCGGAAATTCCACAACTAAGGTAGATGAGGGCATAAAATATGCCGATACTCGATCGCCGCATTGCTTATGCTGAACCTCATCTAGAGTGTATGAAAATGGTTATCACCAGCAGAGTACTTCCTAGATGCAGATTGAACGGAAAATTTTGAAATGTCCAACGGGAAAGCGCTTCTGCGGCGTGTGTTTTATCAGATAAATGCGGCATCAAATGTGGATAAATTTAACAAAGCATTGATTTCCGTATTCTTTATATTTACTACAACGATACGTATATGCTATACGATTGTGTTTTGCATAACGAGGCATGAGGCAAAGAATCACCCAAAACTAGTCAATCATGCCTCTGTAACTGCAAGCACAATTCAGTTTACGTATACATTCTTGAGTTCGCGCGGGAGGTTATCCCCATCAGGTTTTTTGAATGAAATACGTCATTTTTATACTACTCACAGATATGTGAATTCATGAAGTTCGCCCTTAAAAAGAGACATCTTTCATTTACAGATACCTGAGTACCTACCCTTGGGCATCTCTTCGAGAAGAGAGACCACTGTATCACATTTGTAGTTCGGACTGAAGGAACAGAAGTGGCCCAATTGAGAATGAACCTGGATACTCACCGAACATAACGTCTATCCATTAGTAACAGGTGCATAACGACTCATCAGTTGTGGGGGTCAGTAGTTGGTTTAAACGAACATGACTGTGAATACGGTACAGTCATTTGGGAAGCGTATGGAGGTAGAGCAGTGTCAATGATTCAGACTCATGCCAACTGGGAGACAGCTCTGCATTCAATAAACATCAGCAGTCGTATAACCAGTAAAACTGACACTTCTAGGTGATTTATATCACTGTGTAATCGGTATGTGCTAAGTTTTTATTAGCCCAGTGTTTAATAGCAGTCCATACTGAGTTACGATCTCCTTTGTTTGTCTTCTGTATCTATTCTGATGGGTAAGTTGACTGAGTGTATTGGCGTCGGGTTGTTCAAAGCAACTATTCTGTCTGTAGTTTGTGCCCTCTTCCAAAAGTATGAGGCGATCACGGTAACCTCCCAGATTAGGACCAAATGTAAATGTCTTGTAATTTTTAGTCCAATTATTTTCGCCTTTGATTTGCAGAATTCCGACGGGCAACCAAGAGACAGCTGGGAAATGTGCCGGCCGGAGGAAGAAGAACTCGTCATACAGCAGTTTTTGTATTTCCCACAAACGCGAAGTTTAGCGCAGACTATGCTGACACAAAACGTTCAATTACTTCAGAGCCCGTCGCCACCATCCAAACAATCATGGTTTCGTTCGCCGGTCGCAAACTGTTTAAACTATGAACACACCTCGCTCAGTTCACGACAGTCTTTCAAACAAGATTTAACATCCCCCAATCTTTCTCCCGAAAGACTTTCAAGAACGAAGTCACCCTGTGAAATTAAAAATCATCGTACAATGTCCACTACGCAATCTTCCCCAGCCACTCCGTCACTAACAGTTTCATCACTGTCTGAGAGTTCCTCTTCGTCTGTATCACCGTCAAATGAGATTAAATTCACTAATCGGACAAATGGACCTCAGTCGCGCCCCACTCCAAATCCGATAGGAAATTTCCCTAATGCTCTTAATGAACAGGTTACTGATGAAATTACGGACTTATTGACAAGCAATGTTCGGGGACATTCGAGAAACTTGACCGAAATTGAAACGATGGCAAGCAAAAAGTGCCTTCCTGGAGGGTTTGTACCCCACATGACAGAATCTGCCTTAGTGCGTGAGACACTAATGCATTCAAGCTCGCTAAATCTGAGCTCCTTTTTGCCAGAATCACAAAATCTAATAAAATCCATGATGTGTATGAGGAATTTCGACCAACTGCATCCTGAACTGAATAACGCGGCCGAGTTGGAGACGAATAAACAGTCCACGGTGGGTCAGGTCATAAATAAAAGTGAGGATGCTGAGCAAATTCCCTTGTCATTGCCCGGTTTGAACCTTCCTAACGTTTTTCAACCTCAATGTTCTCCATTCATGTCAAACTATACAGAGCTGCTTTTCGGTACCCAGCCACCTTATTTCCCCACATCTTCTCTGCAATTTGGCTCGTCTGGTTCGCCATTCTCACCACAAATGATTCAGGCCTTGGCTGCGGCAATTCGGTCGAAGCCACCGATGCCACAAGGGAGTACCGAACACACTAGCTCGTCTAATGCGCTCTGCACGTTGCCTTTTGGTTCAGCAAATATGTCTTCTGTTTTGAACCTCAATCCATGGAGCATGTCACAACCAGGAAGTGGTGGTACAGACAGTGAAGTTATCAGTAGTTCATGTTCTGCTAACCCAGTCATCTTGTCACCGTTTGATCCAGGTAAGCAATGAACAAGCATGAGCCTTTCCACCTATAGGTTGGTGACTGGTTTGTTTCATTTCGAATAATAGCAAACAGAGATCAGAATTAACCCGAAAACAATATGACAAACTTTTCAAACTGATAATCAGGATTTCTACTGAAGGTGCCGTATACTCTATGCGCCATTGATCGTAAAGGATCATCCGGGTGACTTAGTGTGTGTAAAGGAGAGAGCTTCCATGGATAACACAAACAATGTAACAAAAACTTACAGGCTACTTGACGGCACATGAACGGCTACAGTATATAGTCGCTATTTGTACGCAAATCATTCTCAGTCGTAGATAAATGGAGGCATGTCATACACATCATTTACAGGCTTACAGTGCGCGTTTTATAGCAGACCTGTTTGAGATGATGTAATTTTGATGGAATCAGCCTTTCTTGAAAACTTGTTTGTAGTCTGTAAATGAACGTTGTTTGCAGCTTAACTGTAAAATCAACTTGGTGATAATCTGAATTCTGCTCAAACTTTAACCTCAATCTATCGGGTTGATACCTGCTATAATTGACCTGGAAAATGAATATTTCTCATTGGCTAATGTGGCTGTAGGCTTATCTGTGAGTATTCGTTCATGTTCAAAATGAGTTCATAGGTGCAGTGCTCAGCATAAACGAGAGAACGACGGTTCACTTCCCAGTACGGATAAAAGTGTGTACTAATCGTGAGCTCCAACAAGAGAGATAATTGATATTAACACTTCTTCTGGAATTAGACTGACCTAAGTGTTTTGCGGAATACGAGAGTTGAGATACTAACCGGACAATTTTCTAGCTTCCGACTACCCATCTGAAAGGGTTTGTAATTTACGCACCTATTTTCTCTCTTGTTTCAGTCCCAAGCGGTATGTTGTCATGTGTTGGATCCAAAATGGTCGCTGATTTCTTTAGAAATCACGCACAATCTTTGAACGCCTACAACAAACCATTTAAGAAATCAAATGATTCCAAACAACTATTCAGTTCAACGGATATCCTTAATGACGTACACAACGGGCAACAATTCTCAAAAGACCAGAAAAACAGTAATCCGACGAGCGTATCAGAACAACCCCATGAAACAAAGAACCAGTACAAACTTAGTTCCACATCGTTGGCTCACCCGGTTCTGTTCAATCCTGCCGGTTCAAATACGTTTGCCAGTGACCAAGAAATGCGCACCACAGATGCGCTGACGAGGCTGTATCGATTACACGGCTTGGATGCAACTTATCTGTCAGTCAAACAAAGACTCAGTGTGTCTGGTCAGCTTAGAAGACACAAACGTCCAAACGGGCACCAGATAGACTTTCCGAAACGATCGATCTATTTATTACCAAGCAACCGTGCTGGGCAAACACAAGCTGGTAACGTGGACTGTACAGAAGACTGTTCTGCTTCTGTAAACGGTGCGACTTTATCAAGGAACAAGAAGCGTGTGGTGTGTACTTCTTGTAAGAAGTCGTTTTGTGACAAAGGTAGGTTAAGTTATCCCAAATAACTAGTGGTTGTTAGTAAACCGAATTCAGTGAATGCAAGTATTGTGTATGGATGATAACCTTTTTCAGATGTAAACAGGGACACCAGGGTTACTGGATTGTTAATCAAGAAAATTCAAGCACTTATCAGCTTACAGTGTTTGGAGAGGCATTATGCTGACACTAATTCATTTGATGAGCTAACTGTTTTTGTTGGGACCAGTGCCTATAGTAGAAAATAAGTTACACTCTATAGTAACTAGACAGACACTTACATTTGGCACACTGGTCTTACGACCGGGTGTTCACAACAGATTTGGTGGCAGTAAATTAACTCGTGGTCGTTCACTGGGGTAAAGTAGTCCTACAGAACACAAAATACAAGAACATTCCTACAATCGACTGATCAGAATGGAAAGCCAGATTTTCAGGTCTCGAATCAGGATCTCCACGGAACCTCCAGTGAAACAAGCATTGCCAGCATTTTACCTGTCACCATCCAAATTCATTCGAGTTCTCAACTGCTTTAACTGAAGATAGATGTACATCATGTAACTCGGCCACAGGGTACACGAAGGACATTGTAGTCAAAACTATCTTTGATCCCGACAGAAGCCAGCTAGCTGTCAGGTTTGATTACTACAATCAATAAACAAGGAAGTAGTTCAACTATACACACTTTAATTCTATTGGAAAACTGTCTGATTTTGTGGTCCAGAGTTTTCAACGATTCATTTACTGCTGTTCATTTCATTCGATGGGGATAACATCCATGAGGTGGATGGTTACACTGGTCGCTAACCTACTCTCAAAACTGAATGCTTCTCCATGTTTGCTGTTGTAGGTGCTCTCAAGATACACTACAGTGCCGTACACTTAAAAGAAATGCACAAATGCACGATCAAAGGATGTAGCATGTGGTTCAGTTCGCGACGCAGCCGAAATCGTCATTCGGCCAACCCAAACCCTCGACTTCATATAGGCCACGTAAGCAAGAAACTGCCAGAGAATGCAACCATTGTGGATGACGGAAGTGGTAAATCGCTGAAGCAATGTATATCTTTCATCCTCGTCAACCGGCCTACTTTGACATGATGTTATATTGTGTTTGCCTTATTCTATCACTCACGTAGGTGCCACTCAAAACTTAGGAAACATGATTTTATTGTAGTACGAAAAAGTAGTGACTACCTCATGATGGTCCATGCATAACCTTTCAGCAGTTTGCCATAGTTTGAATTGTTATACAAAAATTTGTTCTTATGTCATGACAGAGTCAATAATTGTACAGTGCTACCTAGTATAAAGGTCATAGTCGGCTAGTCAAGATACATTGTTAGTACTTCGTTGTCGCTTTGTACATCATGTTATGTTATGTTCCCTTTACAGGTAAAGTAATTTTGCGAAGAACTCCATTGCCAAATTCCGTGTTCAATCCCCCACTCTTACCAAAAAACATGCGCAATGAAAAAACAAGTGATTGGTCAAACGATCAGTTGGTCCACCCTGTGGAATTAAGCACATCGTTAATAGTGTCTGATGAAACACATGAAGGTGAAATGATGTCCGAAGACTGTCTTGCGGGACCACCGTCGTTAGATACAGTGAGTCAGACGTCAGATGACAGTCCGGATGGATCGGTGAAGCTGAAACGGACTGAAGGCGAGGTCTATCAGAAATCAGAAAGATGGGGTGGGACAGAACACGGGAGCTCCGTGAATGGAAGCGATTTCACCGACGGTATTCTCGTTCCAGAAGGAATGGAGCTGCACCACGGAGATGACAGTGCTTATGAAGATAGGTGGGAGGAAAGTGCTGGTTTTGTAGATTCCGGTGATAATTCAGATACAGGCTCACAATATGGTACACCTAAACCCAGGAATAAATTAGA
Source organism: Paragonimus heterotremus (assembly GCA_013368495.1). NCBI lineage: Eukaryota > Metazoa > Platyhelminthes > Trematoda > Plagiorchiida > Troglotrematidae > Paragonimus > Paragonimus heterotremus. The sequence goes on from LUCH01001605.1 coordinate 51,445, forward strand.
AATTAGACGACCAGGTTTGAAACACGTAAATGGGCGGAGTTTCTCTGCAGCAGCGTTGGCCCGCTCCTCCCGTAAATTTAGCAAACTGACCTCGACAGATTGCGCAGAAAAACAGTAGAACTACTGGCACATACCTTTCCATGGTTTTTGCAAGCTTACTGTAAAGTTCTAAGAACCGTATGGAGCAGAGTTATTCAGTGAACTGATATGTGACCAGGGATCAGAAGCAGCTGATGGACCTGATTATGACTTTGAGACTGTGATAGAGTGAAACGCAAACAAACGAATTTGCTTACAAGCAACCACTCGAAAGTGACAGAAGAAACTTCCACATGCTTGGTTCTGCACAGTTACGAGCAAAAGTCTACATTATGGTCTAGTGATTTTCTATTGTTCATGTCAAATTAATCCACAAACTGTACAGAGACGCTAAACGGTTTCAAACAACTCACGCCCAATTCATTACCATGTCCATCTACGTGTTTTTTAACATAAGATAAATAAACCTATCGAGCGAGTTACTGAACGACTTGTTATCTTACTTTCAATGCCACAAATATTCGCTTTCTGTTGCTGTCAATCTGCTTTCACAGGAAGTGATAGACTCGCAGTTGAAAAGACAGAACCTTGTGCTTAACGCTGTTGTGTTTTTCATTGAAGGCAACAGGATTGTATTTACAAGCAAACCTTAATAATCAGAGAGCTAAGTTTCCTAATTTCACTCCATGTGGGTCGTATATTGTAAGACGGTCTAAACTCAGACGGGAATAGTCCACGTAGCTTATGCTTGTACTCTCAACTGTGTGCTTTGCGTCAACGTGGTTAACATTGAATTGCAATGGACTTAGTGGATTTCAGGTTAACATGTTTCTATACACTTGTGTGTATACTGTGCGGTTCAACATAACCCAGACACATTAACACAGTAGTCTATATATAGAGGATTGCAGTACTTCAGTGGGACAGATAACAGATAACACTGTCCCGAAAAACGATAGACACTGACACGTCTTCCGGTTGAGTTTAGTGAGAGTACACTCATTTTAATACCACTGGCAAACGGTTGTACTTGCCAACCACGCTGCGAAATCAGAAACAATAAGGCTGTCGAAATGACCGCAAATAAGCTTACTAGAATACGGTATTCACTTGAAAGCCTTGACAAGATGTAAAAAATATTTCTAACAACAAACCCAGAGAAACAAGAGGTGATGAATGTATTCAGTGGAGCACTTATAAGATTTGTTGGAAAAAATGAATAAATCACGCCAGAGGAAAAGCTTAAAACTTCGGACGAGAGACACGAGGTTTTTGAATCTAACGGAAATTTATTTTCCTGCACATGATACAGTGTGTTTTCATGACTTAGTTCAACACACAGGTATATGTAACATTTATGAGTAGAAATGTGAAAAGATGAGTGAATAATCGAACGTTCTACATAGTCGTTGTCGTTAATAAACCGAGAACAACAGACAAACACAATCGGAGATGTTTTGAAACAGAAGACGGGACGATGACGAACTAGAAGTTTCAGAGAACCCTTAGCAAGAAGAATGAAGAACGTAGAACAGTACAATAGAGACCCAAAAGTACAACGCGTTTGAGCAAAAATAAACGTGAACATATAACTAACATGAAATGAGAAGAGGAACGAGAAAGAGGCGATTGTACCTGGTCAGTATCGGAGTCGGTGGCGGGTCGGCAAGATTTAAACGTTCATGCGAATAATTTGATTACGATTAGTAACACGAACGGGTGGGAGAGTACTCTCTGATAGTTTACTGCCAAAGTCACTACTGACGTGAAGGTTAGTCAACAATGACTTGCAGTCTGAAAATGTCTCGTAGCCGATGACCATTGACAGAAACATTAAACAAGCAATGTCACTTCCCTGTGTCCAAATCGTCCTTTGTTTCATCTGCCTTGAACCTAAAGGTGTTGATAACACTGACGGCAATAGATTGGCGCAACATAAAACAACGTATCATCAAAGTTTTTATGTGCAGATTGTAATCTCAGTAGAGAATCGTTAGACTCTCGTCAGACTTCTCGGTTAAGTTGCGTAAATCGCCCAATCATTTTGCTCTAACTGACTTTTATGTAAGACAGCTCAGAGTTAAACATACTTTAGAGAAACTATCACCGCCACATTGTCTTTTATCCTGTCGAGAAGTATGTATCCAGTACAGCAACCTCAGAGAACCCGGAAATGTGATGACTGTTAACGGGGATTGTTGAGTACCGTTCTTTTCACTGTGAGAAATGCTGACACACAGCTCTGTCAGTCAGTTTAAACGTGTAAGATATCAGAGACAGTCTAAACGGGTAAAATACAAAATAAATGTTGCTTTATACTCGCTTTGTTAACAGTAGTAAAGATAACCTTTGGGGGTTTAATACTGTTCACGGATTTAGACAAAACCCGATGACGTGAGCCGATACACTGATCACTTACTCGTACGAGAAAGTCGAGAACAGTCATGTTCGACAACTGTGTGGTAGAGAAAAAAGAGCAACTCTGAGATCGTTGTAGCCCATGGTAAATGAAACAGAGCAGTATGAATGCGGACATCGATAATTAAATATGGGTAGCACCGAAATTTACGTAATAATATTTTATAGTGTTTCATCTAACTGCAATATCAATTGTATAGGTTGGTTGTACGGAAACTGGGTTCAATACTGGATTCAGAACTACTTATGCAACCTAGCGTAATAGAGACATCTAATCATCATCTCCAAGCTGTGTTGGTTGGCCAAAACATCTTGTCTGCAAACCTTATCGCAGAGCTGACAGTACCTTCCACGATCAAGATAAGTCACAAAAACTCACGTTCATTGAAATTTACCCAGATCGTTGAGATGCATCAGGCTCAGCCTACCTTATACTATTCAAACAAAAATCCTAGTTGTTCTTTTAGTCCCGAACGTAAGTTGTGGGTTCCACTTCTATCTAATTGATCTGTGCTCATCTTTCATTCGCTCATTTTTATCGCCTCGCCTAGTATAAAGACTCAAGAATGGAACTTTACACTTGTAAGATACGTGGCGACATAAATAAACCGATCTTGCACCGACTGAAGCGACGACGTCCGTTCGTACGGTGAACGACATGCATGCTAACAAGAAACTTATACTTTACCCCTACACGTTAGCCAGAAACTAACTGTCGTCACCACCCCAGATTAACCTTCACGCTACGGGGTTAGTCGTCATACACTAAGGACAAAAAACTAAAGGAAAACATTAATTGTACGCTATAGTTTGCAGATGTAAATGCTCCTTCACGCTTGTGCCAGCCATCCATCGATCGGGAATTCGGTACGGTCGGGATTGTCCGTCCTGAATTTCTCTTACAGCTTGCACCGCTGTGTAGTATGGATGGCGGTAGCCAGACTGAAAAAACGCAGGGGGCGGTATGGACATGACAGAGTTACACCCTAACAAGTACAACCCAATCTGGTCGTCGCGTCATAGATTCTCTTATCATTTCACCGGAATTTGAAACTAGGAGCGCTTGATAAACTGACTACTTACTAAACATATCGAGTGCATTGTAAAAGCTTTAATTGGTCTCTTTTAACAGTGGATTCAAACAGCGAAAGTGAGGGTTAGATTTTCTTTGTAAGCTGTGGCGTTCATCTTCTGTGACAAGAATCGTGGAACAATTTCTCACTTGTTGCCCCAGTTTACAGCATTAAAGTAGTTGTTGGCTGTACTGTAAAAACCATCCCAACCGAAATCAAAAGACTTTTCAAAACTCAAGTAGTCTATCACCTTGTTGACTGAGTTAAGCCTTATAATATACCCCAATACAGAAAACGGTGATTGGAACAAGTAATCAGTGGGCATACAGCAAATATATGCAACCCTTTTACAGCTCAAAATCAAAGTTTGGAAGCAGCAGTAAAGAAAATTGTTTTTTTTTCTTCACCGAAACATCTCATGCTCAAAACAAAAGGTTCATTCCTTCTGTCTTATCGTTTCGCACGTGTTCATCATCAAAACTCTGTTTTTACAGAGCGAACTAAGCTAGAAAGAAGAAAATACCGACATGGTGATCGGTTATTGATGTTGTGACCACAAAATGCACCTGGCCTGGGAGGTTGGCTGTTGCATGAAATCCTCTACAAGTTATGTGAAAGCATAGAAAAAAAGAACGCGTACACTAGTAATATGGTTAACGTGTATCTCCACCCGCTGTTCAGCAATTCATCGTTATTATTTATCTTCATACCACGTCCCACATACTGAATATAAACGGTTCCAATAGTCGCTTCTGGTTCCTCGTCTTCTTGGTCTTCAGACCTGCCATTTGGTTCCCGACTGTACGCACTACACTCTTCACAAACGAACATACATTTACAACAACAGAATATTCAATGTATTCCACCTGGTTAGATAATATATTGAAGGAAAGCGGCTCTGGAGATTATTCGTTTTTGAGGTTCTCACTGTTGATGAGACAGTCGCTCTAGAACATCAAACTACAAAACCATTTCATAACTGACTATAGTGTGTGATGCTTCAGTTAGCCCATTCACGGGTTGACGAATACAGATTGACAAGATTTACATAGGCCTGAAAAACAGGAAAGTTCTCCCAAGATCCAGCCGTAGTATGAATTCTTTATGGATCGTCGTTCACGGCCAATGAGTTAAGTGTCGATTTATATATCAGTCTGTAGGCGGATGTTTGAAACATGCCATTATATGATCATTTCGCAATGTGCACCTTGATTACAATTTGACCATTAGTATTATTATTATGCAGTATTTCTATCCCCACATGATAAAAGAAACTTGATCATGTCGTTCAACAGAGGACAGTAGCATTTTACTTATCACAGACAGTGGCTAAAAGCACACAAACTCCTTCTAAGTCTGACCACTGGTTGAGCCATCAGACAAACACCTGGTCTTCCTTATTTAACAAGGTCTTTGGCGCGTTTTCTTTTTACAGTTTAACCTCTGTTATATTATAAAAGTCAATAAAATTCGATCTTACCAACAGTGTACTGATGGGAAGCTTTCTTCTCTCCCCAAATGTGTCTGGGGGTCTCCTAAAAATTTCGTCTACATCTGATAGCATGGTAATGGCTAATGCCTCTCAGGCTGAATACAGTTTCCTTTTACCCAACTGGCACCACTCAGCTCTTTTCTCACCTGAATCGGACTGGATCGTCTTAAGATCTGTCCAAATCCATGATAAACATAGAAAGAACAAATACGTAAATTTGTGTTAACAAACAGAACGGTGAAGGTGTTCAGCGTACAGTTAAGTACAGTACAAGACGTGCTAGCAAGCATCTTGGACATTGGAGATACATGCATATCTGAGGGCCACTTGTTTGCGAGGCACATGTAGTTTGGTTCCCGTGCTCATGTGTATGTTCCCAATCCTGTGAATTTTTGTACACGTCATTCAGCCATGCACACCGAACACTTACTATTGTTTGCTGAGTGAGGTCTGTTAGTCTAATTTTGAACGCACAACCAGAAATGTTGCAAATCCCTGTTTTGATTACCCCGAGTTTGCTTCAACATTCAGTGCGCTGTTGTATGACAGAATCACAGTCAGAAGTGCACGCGCTCCACACCGTCATGTGTAGATGACTAGTTGGCGGTGTCAAAAGCCATCTGATTGTTATGCAGCAATGACTAGAATCATAGGAGGTTGTAGCGCCACTGTGCCTTGAGGGTCGTAGTTGCACGTTATGTAAACATTCAAATTGATTTCCCAGACGAATCACAGGTGATCAGACACGGACATTGTGTCTAACCGGCTGGGTCCACTTTGTTCATCACCGACATAGACGTCTGTGAGCATATGTCAACCTGTGTTTTATACTAACTAAATAAATTTTTGTGTGCGAGACAGGTAATTTCTTCATCTTTCATTAGCTATCCTGTCTAAGATAGTTTCAAACGTTCGGAACGAATGAAACAGCAGATGTTCTAACAATGAAAAACAACATTAAAATCCCAAATCACTACGTGGTCAATAGCAAGTTAAACCTATCACCGCTCAGATTTTACTTTTTCGTGGTACATCTGTTTGACGAGAAGGTTAGCTGAAAGTGAAGCGCATGTATCATGCATTGGCTGTTTCTACTGCTTTGCTACTTAATGAGACAACTGTGGAAATGGGTGTTTCCTCTTTGAAAAAGACTCAGAAAATTGGTACCAGCCTACACACAGTCATAAATGTGACAGAAAATTCGTTGTTCGTTGACCGATTACAGTCGACATCGATTGTTAGCCATCTTATCGGTTAGCATTGCTCCCAAACATGCTATTCAAACTGTGTTATCGCTCGCGAGGAAGGTGTTGCTGGATATAGGAAACAGAACAGGAAACCCCTGAAAACATGAACACAGATCGGAGGATTGTTGTCAGCAACATCTCAATTGTGTATTAGATTATGTACGAACACAAACGCTGAGGTTCAACCGGTTCGTCTCCGATAGTTTGCTCTCCACTCCACTTTGCACTCCCCCACACACTAGTCCAGATTGTGAGTAATACTCACGTCCTCATGTGCACTGATTTTTCCCTCTGTATACGATTTGATTTATGGAGGTCAATTCAGTGTTATTGCCCCTTCTTGTACTGGCGATACCTGTCGGGAGTGATGTTTCCAATTAATAGTGTGCCCTCAAAACTTCCATTGTTCGTTTGTTTGAATTTGGTCATCTGGGGTTGATATTGTATCCACATAAGTACAGACGTGTCTGTAGACTGAACCAGTGAGGCGTAGAGAGCTCTGTCACCGGAAGTGCCACATAAACACTGAACACCATTGGAGAAGCCAAAACATTTAGTACGATAGGCGCATTTTTATAATCGCAGATTCAGCGCGGCAACTCGAAAATTACAGTTTTGTGGCTAAGTACTTTGTACTTACATATTATTCATATTTGAGAGAATGTGAAAATTTAGAAGCAGTGCACATATTCAGGAAGTTATAATCGCTGGATTACCGATTGGAGTTAACAGACAGTATCTGTGTCGCCTATCCAGAAGATCGGGCAACCTGATCGTTACTCACATGCAAAACTGGTTGAGCGTTCATATATAATAATTCGGTCCTGCCTAATGTGAGATAAATGGCACAGTGGTCAAAGCGATTGTCTCATGAAAACGTGGCCAGAGATCTAGTCCAGGCATTGGCAAGGATATGCATCACTGACGAGCTCTAATGAGAGCGAAACTCGAGGCTAGTGCTTCTGTTGTTCGAAAGGAGCCGACTGGAAAGTCTATGAGAATGCAACAGCTGCGATCAATTGTGAGTGATGTTCAACTTGAAATTAACCAAATCACCAACCACTCGTCAGTAACATCAAGAGTATTCGGTCAAGACTGGCCTTACTTGTAGGTCATTCTGACACGAGATCATTCATTTTTGATTCGATATGCTATCGTGTGTTCTAGCTGAGAGCCGTGTCATCTGTGATCTTAACCCCATCAACCTCACAGATCACGGAACATCTGACCAGTACTAACTGTACCTTCTGTATATCCAAGTTACTGAACAACATTTGTGATCAGATGTAACGATCAAAAGTTTTGATCTAAATCTTTTCTGTCCCCAATTGCTAAGTTGTCTCCAAACCACTGTCATTCTGACCAGCTAACCCGATCTTACTATTATAAGAAGGAAACAGATTGATGAGTCTGGCTAATCTTGTAAAAGTTTTTTTAATGCACTGCCGACCGAGTTCCGATCAGCCTATCTAGCAAATGCATACCGATCAAGCGGCATAACGATTTCGCATATCAGTTCCCCTTCATTTGGCAACACAAAGTGGCGGTAGCTGAAAGGATTAGGAACTCATCAACTGGTCGAGCTGGGAAGCAGCAGTGGAGTATATACACGCACACACATTTTGTCTCCAGCAGAAACAGCGGGTGATTTACATGTAAGGCAATTCTCGGGGTTCTTCCAAGTTTGTACGCACGTTGTGGTTTGCCCGCTTAAATATCTGTCTGGAAACCGCACTTGTTGCTATCATGGTCGTTACCTCGATGACAAGTGACCTACAAACACAAAACGGAATATACTTCTCAGCACAGATTCATCTCATCATCAATGTCAGATGAGGTCGCGCTAGTTTTATGTCTACTAATATGGATGTAGGTTCATTTTATCTCGTTCATCTGCAAACTTCTGGCACCCCGGGAGATTATAAGAACTTCTTAACGGCCCCAGACCGGTGGGAAAAAATTATAACGCGGATGTAATGCCCAGTTTGGTTGCTAAGCTTTATGCTTGCTACCACTCACACACCTGCACACATCTGTGTAAAAAGGCTACGTCAGTTCACCATATAGTCGATTCGACATAAAACAGCCAGCAGCAGTTGGGATCGTCAGAAAACCGAGAGTGTACGAAAGGTATTTGACCCCCACACACTCGACCGCTTGTCCGAACGGTCCAATCAACAACACAGCTTTGTACGTCACACCCGAAATTATGTGCGACCACAATCGCTGCCACCACCACTGTAGGCAACTACCGTATATCATGGACCTAACACCATATGGTTGATACTTTCTCTGAAGCACGCCAATAATCAGGTGGGTGTATGTTGTGGTCAAACGAAGTAAATGAAGAATATGAAAGGAATGTGAGACATGTAGATTATCGTTTTTCAAAATGATGGTTGAAACAGGTGTTTATACCCTATCCCGAAAAAAGACTATACTGTGTGTTGTGAACTTGCGGATTATTTCGATCCCGATGGTGTCGTTCAACAAGCTGAGTTCTTTATTTATTGGGTCAGCCAGATGCTGTTTGAAATGATTCAAACCATTCAGCTGACCATCGTTGAAGCAAGATGTCACTGGTTTCCCCTCAGATGTATGACAAAAAGAAAAGTTTAGAAAATAGTTGTAACTCATTTTGCTCTCATTAAAACCCGAAGGTTACATAAGTGTAGTAATTATCAGTGACTGTTACCTGTGGCGCACAATAACGACCACGCTTTACATATCTGTCAGACGGTGAAATTCAATTAAGTGTTCCCTACAAAAGTCCTAACTCCTCCCGTTTGTGAGCTCTCTATATGTGTGCAAAACTTGTACACACTGCTAATTAATCACGAGGGGATGTGCCTAAGTTTTAGTACGGCAATTCACTCACGCCTAATGTGAGTTCATTGCGGGGTGGTCGGCATGGTTGCCTCATTAAAGCGTGATCGGAATTCTAATCCAGACCATAGCAAGGATATGCACTACTGACAAGCAACAACACGAGCAAAACTCGAATAAAACGCTTCCTTTCAAGAGAGAATGACTGGAAAGTCTATGAGCATGCAACACATGCCATCGGTTTTGAGTGATGTTTGATTTACACAACTCTACGTATTGGTTAACGGAATGTAATACAGGGTTATAGACAAGTTCAAAATTAATGCGATGGCCTAGGTTGGTGCAATCATAACAGCTTACCAACATTCCAGTGAAAGCTGCTTTGAAGAATTTTCAGGTTCATACATGCAGGAAGTTGAATGGCCCCTCTGTTTGTTTAATTCTCCAACTCTATCCCCACATATTCTTATATCTCCCAAATCGAAAATACTGTCCATTTTGGAAAACTGTCTTACATAATAGTCGGAAGTTCACTTATTAGAAAGTAACAACTAATTTGACAGTTAGTTTTACTGTGATTCTCACGCCTAGTAGAATCAGCTAATCAGCATAGATAACCAGAATATTCCTGAACTTCTGTCTCGTCATAATCACTGCAATTCCACTTAGGAAAAGTAATATAAGCTTTCAACATCAGATTCTGTAGCAGCCTATTACTGCTTTAGTCATTGGACTAACGGCTCTATTTGTCTTACGATGATTTTGTTTACGGCAGCACATTTTTTGAGTTGGCACTTCTTGAACTAATAAATAAAATATAGACAGTGAAGTACAGATCGGTTTATTTATCTGAAAGCACTCAGTAGACACTCATTCATGAATGTAACGTGAGTGACCGACCGATTCTTACTGAGTACACGTATAAAATTTTCCCTGGAAATCTGCCGATTTACAAAGGCTGACTTGGATCAAGTAATCATGACTCTAGCCATCAATCAAACAGTTGCCGACTAGAAACCCCAGTACCTGAACTTAGCTCATTTAGGTCTGGAAAGAAGCACTGTATCCAGCAGAACATCCGACCTAGTTTCCTTAACTGTTTTACCTCCTTTTGTTCATAAGCTGAAATTTATCAGCCGTTTTGTGGTTGGCATGGTATGGTTGGTATGCATCCACAACAGCCGCAGAAGGGGACGAGAAAGAGTTTTGCAAACAGCCTTTGAACGAAAGGAAGCACTATAACCCAGGAAACTAATTCACATATCTTCCTGCAACTCCGGCGACTTCGACTCTATAGACTAGTGGATAAGTGCGTGGACTACAATCGCCTGCTTATTCACGGGTCTTGGGTTCGATTCTCCTGTGTGCAAAGTGCTGATGAGACCCAAACTAGGTCGGAAAAGCTGTCCACCACTTCACTGGTGGTCACTGGAACCAACTGTCTGCAATAGCCGACCCGGTTTGTCACACACGGCAACAAACATCATACGATGTACATCTTGGAAACTTGAGATTACTTATTGAAATATGCGAAATATGCTTGTTGGGTTGTTTGTTGAAATTTGTTTGGTACATTTATTGCTTTATGTTTGGTGTTATTTTGACTGATGAAGTGACTGAATCATGTTTGATTTGTTTGCAGACGGTCGATCCTATGCTTGCTGTTAATTAGCCGTTTGCTACATACGGTAAACAGTTACGATAGACTTTGTATCATGGCTGCACGCAAAGAATTTATATGTTGTCTTCTTTTTTTACCACTATTATTGCGTACCTATAAAAATGTTCCTGCTTGGTATTGTCTGACACGCTCTCACCTTCATTTATACCTGATTGTCTTAATGCCCTAACTTACCGTTAACTGGCGGTCATTTTGCTACGTAGTTTTTAGTAACTTCGTTTTGATAACCTTTTCTATTGGGTACTTCGAATATCCAGTTAATTCACATTCATTACTATCCTGGATTAGTCTAATCAAGAGTCGACAACATTTGTAAGACCGGTGCACAATACAGCCTATAACCGATTTGATGATGAGAATCAAGTGTGGATACCTGAGTCATTGCGGTCACTGCGCTTATACGATATCCATTAGTGGCAGTCACGTTCTCTAACCGACCTGACTGCTATTCCGACAGTGACACTAGTTCAGCATGTGTTGAATGGCAGAAAAGTTACCAACATTTCAGATACAACTACAATTCAAACTTGTTTCAACAGTGGCTGGTCTAGTATTGCTTTCTACTCAACCATAACAACAGAATCGAAATCATATTAATCGTGGATACAAAAACGTCAAACAGAATGAGTTACATGTCAACTGAACTTTGTTGTCGCTGATGAATGGTCGAAGATTTTTATTACTTGTTATACGCGAAACCCACCAGCTCTCAACTTCCACATTTCAAATCAGCTTTTCGATTGGTCCAATAATCAACATGTTTAATCAAGTCGGTGACTGAGATGTCCTGGAGTAACCACTTACAGATAACAGGCCAATTACCATGTCTCCTAGTCATACAAATGGTCAATCTGGACGGCACTCACAAGTGAATTTTTAGATATGTGAGTCGCTCAGCAGTCTATCTGAATTGTGAAAGATGTAATCTAACGCGGATGGTGAGGTTCAACAGCTTTCCTACTCAAATTTTGATAGCGCGGGTTTGAGAGGACGATCATAGCGTTTGACCAACACGTGGGAATATAAGCGTGTCTTCAGATGCACAGATTCACTGGTAGTTAACCAGAGGTCGGAGAACCAGCTGGTGATATTGTATAATAGATGGGGTACGTTCAAGTCAAGTTGACTACTTACTTCATACGCCCAACAAAATTGAAGAAAGGTCATAATCAGGTATATTATAAATTATGAGTTTGGTTTTATCAAAACGTCACCAGAAAAGTCAAATGGATCTACATCAGTTGTAGATACTTACTCAGTTTCTTTTACTGTGACTAGCAAAACACTTAGATTCACTTTCAAAGTGAGTGGATTAAAGTTTGAAAGAATGGGTCCTAACACGAACAGTGTACATAATCAAACAGACAAAGCACAATTGGTACTGCACTAAGCAACTATACCACTTTCAGTCTTCCCAACCGTTTTCGAGTTAACTATACTCCAGGCAGATTTGTGATGGCAAATTGTACGCATACACTCACTTATGAAAGCATCAGGAATAGTTCGTGGACTACATGAAAAGAAAATTCTTCAGAAGCCTAAACATAGTTAAACGTGACCTGAGTTCTCTGCAGTGAGACATAAAGTAGGACATCAGCAATACGCTAACATATGCAAGTACATCAGAAGCTATCAAACATCCCGTCTCTTTACCTGAAATTATGAGTTTTGTGTGGGTTGAGAACCAGTGTTCAAGACTATTGAATGATTTCGATTCCGAACGTCTGTATGTGGCTAGTGCACAGTTTTATGTTATGTGGGTTTCTGCACTTTTGTTCAAAAATACCCATTGAAGTCATGAGAACGATAAAGTAGCGAACAAGACATTTTTTGCGTTCAATCATTAGACTAATTACAACACTGTGAATATTCAGAAGGCGATACAGGCGGTAGAGTAGAAATTTAAATCACCTTCTGTTAATAAGAAAATTGCGTTTATTACTTTCCGTTTCAAAGGAGACCCCACGGCCGAAGTTGTCTCGAGAAATTTCAGAAAGTCAGTCGAAACAACCTATTCTACCGTTCAGTTAGGCGCGAGTTTCCGTTCAACACCTGTTACCATGTCACAATTCAAAAATAAATGTTCATGTTCTACAACCAGCTGTTGTGTGTACTCATTTGTTTTCTCGCGTCGAGCACCATAAATTGGTCGTAATACAAAACGATTGTCTGGTAGAGTGCGTGAACAGTATCCTGCGTGGATGAACAGTGCTGTGATTGAAACGGTTTCAAGCGTGACTGCTGTTCATTTGACCGACCCTAATAATTCTATCAATAAGAAAGACGTCTTCCAGGTTGTCCACCGAGTGTCAAGAAATCGATCGAAAATGGTGAGATTCTGAATTTTGACCGTTGCGGAGGCCATTAGTATCCGACTGCGCAACCCTGACCTCTGCCCACAGAAGAAGTTCGCGCAGACATTTAATCTGCCCTGGCGTACAATCAATCAAACACACAATTTGGCACAGCGATTGCGTAACTGATAACAAGCAGGCCGCCCATAATTTCTGCACTTTGGTAAACCCACAGCTGCCTCAAAGTGTTTGTAACTATACCTAGTTTTACTTAGTGGTAGCAGTCAGGTTGATAGGCGTGACGAGTCAACTTTTTCATTATGAGCAACTCCCGTGGACCCGACAGTTGAGCACTGTATAAATCAAAATTCAGTCCAAGAGTCAGACGGACACGCACGTGGTTTTCTCGGCTTGTGTTCAGTGTATTCATATCGTTTGACAACAACACAATCAAGTTTGCCGACTGAACCTGCTCGCGCAATATTATTCCTCTTCGAGATGAATTGCAAGGGTGTGGAGGCGAACAACGGTTTGCTCCCCTTTGCACTAATCCAGACAACCAAACAGACAATATGAGAATAGATTATCCCAATACGCTTGCACCAATGAAGCGAAAATAAGCAGGCTCGTGGACAATATGACAAAGCATTATACTGGTGTTTCCACGCGACAAAATCTACAACATCGCCACATGAACTATCGTTTACCGGCATTTAAGTATACAGTCAATTATTTCGAAAACATTGGGAAAATCAGCTACTCGGTTTCCACCATCTAGAAACCTCAGTAATCCTTTATGCAGTCGCCAGTCACCAACAATCACAGACGAATTGGTAACTTAAAACGTTAGTTAAAGATGCATCGCCAGCTTTCAGCAAATTACTCGTCAATCGACTCAACTACATGTTGAGTCTAACGTTCCTGCATACAGGATACTTAATCTAAATTACTTCAAGCCATATCGCAGAGAAATATCGTAAGAAACACATTATAGGGCATTGTACACATTTTCATATTCCGCCTTATTTCTATATACAGTTTGCACCATCTTTCCTTGTACAGAATGAACATCACTTGTTTGAATTGATTCTGCTTATCAATACACTATTGGTGCGCGCGCCTCGTCTCCTTGACGTTCCTGTTCGCATAGATTGGGATTGCCTGTAGCGAGCTATTCGGCTACTGCGCTTTGAACTGAATACTGGCATTTATACCTTTGTATTAGGTTAGTCCCCTATAACATTTCGGTGGTGTGACTAAGCGGGATTCGCCCTACGTCTGGTACTTACCAAATAGCGATATTTGCTCTGACCCTGCCACCTTTAGATTAGCACCTACATAGTCACCACAAAGTCTGTTGTGAGTGATATCTATTTTGTTCACCAACCGTTAGTGTGAGCGGACACAGTCCACTCCAGATCGCCAGGTCCCATCAGCTACGGCCGCAAAGCTAGGAATGATAAAGATGATATCTAAAGATGCTCATGCACTAAAATCGACATTTCACTACCAGTTTCGACTTTGTTTAGATTCATCATGTAGACATAGTTCAAAGGGGAATCGAACCAGAAACTCTGGGCGGTACGAGCCGAAATTCCTGTCCGCTCTATCATCACTCCTATGAGCATCGCTTGTGAAATTTTTAAACTGTGTCTGTCCACATCAGTTGGATTTGGACAAGCTACTTACCACTTACATATAAGTTTCTCCACTGCAAGAGTGACCGCCGAACGGACGCAAACTTCAGTGTGTAACGCGAAGTCATGACTGGTTGCTCTTCGTCCAGGTTTCTTTTACCAAAGGGCGAAATTGGTTATGCGATGTTGGAGTGATGATCAGCATGTTGATCCATTTTGGTCAAAAACTTTGCTCAGAATCGGTTACAGAACAAGTCTGCTTAGTAGAAATAATTTAGGTTCCAATCCCATTGTGATTATTTGTCTGCTTGATGAGTCCGGGAAACGATGATTTGGCATATACCAATTGAGTTTGCGGATTATGAGAGTATTTGAATAACGAAATAAGAAGACCGGTTTTGCAAGACTGTAATACCATGTTTGATTTTCAAGGTTTTTATGTGTGATAGCTGACGAAAATATACGAAATGGTACTACCATCTTACAAAGCCGGTCTCCTGACTTCGTTATTCAAATTAGTAGCTGAAGGAAGAAATTATTGCCTGACTCTTCGGAGTAGGCAGACAATCCACAGTGAGAAAATGCGACAATTAGCCTTACTTTAGTTACTCAAATCTGAGGTGTAGAAATGTTACAGTCAATTGATGATCTTACTAGTTTGGGGAAAGTGATGTGGAGCGCGTACTGACAGATTCAATCAAGCTTCTCAAAGGTGGGTAGAACGAACACAAAGACCCGCAGTCACTCGTTGTTAAGTATTCATCCAGGACACATGCCTGAACGCTCATTGATAATTCCACATTGTGCAATCTTTGGTTGGCAGTTTGATGTACAGAATGCACAACTAAACTGCATTTATAATGAACAGCGGACATGCCTTTATTCAGGTGCCTTATTTGTTCAGATCAGAAATTACTAACGGATTCCTGATTGGACAGGGAGTCGCAAGACAACTGTAGTAAGGTTGAGTTTAACCTAACGCTTGTTCACTCAAATCTGGTCGATTAGTAATTGTGGACAATCAAATAGAACAAAGTGATTCCGAACCTGAGTTGATGTATGAAGGATACAGAGCACTAAGAAGCGTAATTTTTTTTTCAAACTAGGTTTATTGGTGAGGGTTTTGTGATGACAACTGGCTAACGGCTGTCAGTAACCAGTCCCAATTGATAAAGCAGTTTATCGATTGACACGGTTTCCTACTTCATTATCCTCTTTCATTCACTAATCGGGCGATCAGTTCGACTGTCATACACGTGGAAGTTGCAAAACAAAGTTACGCATCACGCAGGCACATCGTGCTTTTGTGTTCCCGAAGTATTTGACATCTAGTGCAGTGAAGACGAGCGATTGTATTACACTACTCATACCGCGGCTATTCAGTAGTAGAACCAGAGCGTATATTTTGACATCGTACAAGCCACAGGAAGAATGTACGAAGGAGCATCAAAGTGCAGCATCGCCCATAATGGTCCCTGCTACTTAATGAAACTGAGCATTAACGTCTGTGGCAGCCGAGACGATCTGGGACCGAATACCGCGTGTAAATGAGTGGTTTTGTTTCTGGTCTTGTTTAAACGTTTAACCCATGTGTTTCTTTGTCGAATAAACAACCATTGTGCCATCCGCGTTCTTGGATCACAACATTAGGAGTTGCGATTGCGGTTTCTCCCACTCGTCCAAAACACTGCATTGTCCAAAAGAGGTGCAAACACAGTGGCGACAAGGGTGTGGCCTACCCACACCGCGGTACGAATACACGTCAAAGGACAGTCCGAATTAAATGTCAAGCCCTATCCACCGCCAGACCAGTAACCGTAAGGATTGGGCTGTCAGGAACACATGTGAACTCGGAAAAGCTCGCTCGACATCGGCACTTAAACGCAAGTATCATCATAGTTCCCACCACCACCGTAGCCAATATCACCAAGGCAAATTAAGGACGAGTATTTCAAGTTGTCACCGAGCCCGTTGCATACACAAACCACAGCCCATTTTTAGTCACATCTCCTGTGCTGACAATGTGGACGCCAATGACATTTGCGTTACTTTTCCAAGAAATGTACAAAAACGAATGTCTGTGCGTTCACCACGATCTGTCATAAAATTCGTATTAGTTTGTCAAGTGAACATACTCTAAAGCAACAGCAGCTGCACACTGTCACAATTCTGCTATCTAAAGCCCAAATACGCATCCACACACCAGTCGAAACACGATCGTCAAACAACAGCTGCTTTGAATCTGAAGAACATGTTTCCGAAAAACTTCCAGTACGAGACATGACAACTGTAACGGGGATGGCTGTGGAGGGTCCGTTCAACTTGCTTCGTACAGCTACCAGCAAACATACTTTCGGTCAGGCCATGCGACCAATAGGCAGTTTCTCCAATGATGGGTTTTTACAATAATTGACGTTTTTAGTGAATCGAACGATCCTTAGCCTCTCGACACCTGAGTGTTTCTCGACGGTTTAGGAAAATAATTCGTATCCTTCGGGATACGTCTGCCGATTCGAAAGGAGGCAGGATTACCGGAATCAATTAATTACAATGAATTAGCCACATTAGAAGGTGGAATGCACTGAAACAGAACAGTGCCAATAGCCCAGAGTTCGTTTGATATTGTTTTCTATGTCAGGTTTACTGTTTCTCTCTCGTTGGACCATGTCTGTTTGACTACATCACGCCATCCACAGCATGAAGAACAGTAGCTGTTTGAATATGGAAGATATTGTGAACTGGGATCATTTCTACCATCAATAAAGCTGACCTTCACTACATCTGAAAATTGGTGACTGATCCTTAAAAAGCCTATAAACAAAGAGAAAAGGCTTTGCTCATCACTTACAGTCTGCATTCCAACAATTATTGAATTCACCAGTATTGGCGCTCCCATGCATAAAAGTGTGAAACCTTAATTCGCACTGTTAAACCGACCAATCAGGTACAGGATTGTTGTTACCTAACGTGCATAGTCAGGCGCGTTAGTGCCGGCAACGTGAGCGATTTCCAGAACCATCCCACGTGCATGCGCAGACTTAATACCCACATCCCGAGCTAAGAATTAACTGTCCATCTGTAATTAGTAGTTTTCAACATCTCTAAGTTAGACATGATCAGTTTTACCTACGTCTTTTGTCCAGAGAATGAACAGAGGCACGTGTTAGCCAGTACGTACGGTTTTGGAATGGCAGATTTTATTGTGCCAAACGGCAAATGAGATCCGGTTTTAGGGAAAGCTGAACGCTATGCGAATGCAAAAGTGAACTAAAGCTCCTGCACTGATAGTTCTATGTAAACGATATGTCAATCGGTACGGTTAATCAGTGAAATGATGACTGCACGACCACGTGTGCAGGTTAGCTACAGAACCATGGTTGTAAGCAGAACTGATAGTTCACTGGCTTGTATCACGTTGCGTAGTGATCACTAGGAAAACAGAGTAAACACTTGACGAGCCGAAAGAAGTTTGACTGGATTGTCTTGAATGACTTAACCAGTAAAGATGGTTTTAAAAACACCTTGAAAGTGAAATATTACGATGCTGAAGATTTTGCTTGAGTTGAAAACGTACAAACGGTGATTCGATGAGCTGCTTATTGGAAATATTTTATTTCAGTTGCAGTCAGTAATGAAATCACTTCAGCGCAGAATGGTGCTCATGTATGACACAGGGGCATCTTCGATAAAAAAAAACCACATCACGTTAATTCGTTCTGGTGAATAAGATTGAGTATCCAACACAACATACTGTTGGATAGCAGGTACGCAAAGTTACACAAAAGTCTAAAGTGCACTAAAATTCAAGCAGTTCACTCGGATATATGCATGAAATGTTCTTCAGCAAAAGAAAAGATAAAACCAACCGCACATAAATAAAACGGACTGTCGGGTTGAGTTTACAAAAATCCAACATGCTTTGGGGACCCACAAACTCGAATTGTGCTGATCATCGCTTGACTTGACTTCATAATACTTGTGAACACAGAAGGGAAACCATACACACGTCGCGAGTGTAAGCAAAAATGTGGGACCAGCGAGAAGATTTATCGCACAGTATACAGGAAAGCAGTTAATATAGCTGAAAAAACGACAAAGAACTTGTTTGACTTGGAGAATTTCATGGAGAATTATGACTACCTGTCGCCGACGTACCTTTGCATAGAACTAACAAAGTAGTGACGAAAAATTAAGCACGTTCATCCGGTCCCATGGAGTTTCCATACAAAATTTAACATCCTAAAGAAACGACCTCCCAAATACAACGGCCCAAAGTTCTCACTCTAATTCGGCCCGATTTTTCCAATGGAGAGATCATGACGTTCACCAACACAATATTATTCCCTATTGAAGCTAGTCGACTGGCATGATCATCCAGCATGCAACCCAGGTTGTCCAGTGTTGTTATTGAAATAATCTTACTGGTTTTTCATGAACAAGTTTAATGTTCCATTTCGATCTGCTCACCACTGGCAGGCTGCGAGCATCATGTGAGCTCCATCCTAATAAACTGCTCGTAGCCCACAGAAATGAAACGCGCTGATCAATATGTAGAAAAAAAGAAATCATGAACGGTCAACAAAAGCAACATGCTTTTGAGAGGCTACAAAGAACACAAATGTAGAGAACTCACGCTGATTGGATAAGCTGGGGACTAAGAGAACGGCATTTTACAAAGAGACCTCCATCGTTGTGGTATTCACGTACCCACGCGGCAAACAACGCGCTGACGAAATGATGTTCACTGTAGCCACCGCGGAATACTGTTCTATTAACTACGAGCTGTTCCCTAACTGCTCTGTCATGGACTGTTTCACAGCTGATTAAATATCAAGGCAGATCATATCTCATCACACCATGCGAGACCAAAATAGATCGGCTGACTGCTGGTAAATAACAGGTGTAGTTCGATGAGTACATCCAGCCAACACATCGATCATCCTGTGTATAGAATATCAATCGCGAGACGTTATTCAGATTTAGGGAGAAACAAGTGGTATTCGTCGGATTACAAACTTCTTCAATTACATTTTCGACTGTTTTCCTAGTAGATGTCAATCAACAAGATGACCTCCATTGTTGAGTGAATTCTGTTGACCTAATTCGAAACAGGTGAACTTCAGGTTACTAGTTAATTGATGACTAGTAGTCTCGGCATCTGTGGGGAGGGGGGGGGAACACAATCACTCATACACACAAATGCGATGTAGGTAGGGAAGCCACTGGTTTAACAAACGCTAGCCTACATGCACGTTACGTAGTAGTCGAATAGCAAGAAAGACGTCGAGAATAGCAAGACATGACGGTCAGATTGTTTGCAATGATGTCAAACCCTAAATTTTCTCCACAAACCACTGAAAAACGGTGGATTAGAGGATGACATACCCAAAGTTTATTCAGTGCGATATACTTTCATTTTCAAATCAGGTAACCTCACAACTCCACTTTGAGAACTTATCTCTAATAAGTGTAATTCTGAAAGTGTGTTAACATTTGCGAAGGCGAATAATGCACGCCCAAATCCCGAGCTCTACACATTAGTTGACTATGGCCACCCAACCAGAACGAGTAAAACCATTCACAGTGGAATAAATGCGGTTGAGACGAATAAACACATGCAAGCCACACTCTTCGTGAAGTCAGTTCCGGAGAACAGTAAGTTTCGCACAACTAAATAACCTCACCGAAGTTTATATTTGCTCTCATCTCTATTATGCATCCGTCAACTGACGGCCAAAAGTAAAACTATTGGACGGAAACAGTTTGTCACTTCTTATAATAAACTGTGGTAAAAACACACCCTGAAATACCAGTCGTGAACTTCCCTTCGTCGAACAATTTTGGAAAAGTTTGCTCAGAACAGACAACAAAACAGGAGGTTAATACGCTCTACGGTCCTCCTACCGACGGTCTGTGTCTCTCATTGGTCAGCTGTTTTAATCGAGTTACGTATAGTTGAGCTACCGCTGTTTGTCCATTCGAATAACGATGTAATTGAGCACAGTAGGTTTGTTTACAGAAGTAGAGCTCACATGAACGTAAACGCTCTTTAAATATAGAATTATATTCTAGGAGTGGTTTGCACCAAACGCCGGTCTACATGCTTACAAGGCGAGTATTATTCAATTGTTCCCAAAACAAGAATAACAAAAACGTTATGCTCAAACAATGAATTACAGCCAATTACGAATAAGGCCCCATCTCTGAACAGTACGAACCGGTGACCAATATGGAACGCATGCATGTGACCATTTGATCGTGCCTTATATGAAATCAATGACGTAATGACCAAGTCAAGCCAGTGATCCACTTTACGTATTCAGAGAGGTGAACTTTCAGCTTTCTAAACATTCACACCTCCAGCACATGGAGGACAAGTAACTAAGTGTGCTCCAGTCACAAAACTAATGAAAAGGGAGATCACGGAAAATTTGGCGGGTGATCACAATCGATAAAATCTACTGATTCAGTTTTGTGGCTAATTCAAAAAGCAGAATGTCCTGATTGAATAGAAGTCGAGCTAGATAGGAAATAACAGAAGAAACCGGGTTCGTGAAATAAAGATCTGTATTTGGATCACGTGAAATATATAGAAATACATTTGAACACAAGAGAGTGGATTGTGTTACAGAGGAGTTTTGTTGAAAAATGGTCGCACACTGTGAAAAGGTGAGAAACAATAAAAAAAATAAACAAGTTGTTCAACAGGAATGCCACTGCAGCGAGATGTGCTTTAGAGACTCAAAAAAATACAGCCTTTCAAGAACGGGCTAGAAAAAAAACGTGTGGACAGCACACCTAATGGGTGAGCACACAGGCTTCCGTAAATCGACTAATCAGGCAGCGTGGAATGCAGACAGAAGTTGAACGTCGGAGATCGAACAGTTGTTGAGTTTTGGTGAAAAAAATCAACAACATGAAGTGACTATGCGATGACGTTACCTAAAGCATTCCTTAGATAGTTAAAAGAAAGAAATGGAGATAGAGTTTATTATTTACACAAAGAGAGATATGCGTCACAAAGTTTCTCATATTGTGTCCTTTTCACGATTGAAAACAAAACAGACTCACGAAGTGGAGTTTAGTTCTTGATTGTAGCAAGGATGTACACGATTGACAGGCTTCAAAAGGAGTGAAATTCGAGTATACCATCTGCATTCAAAGTGGAGCAGTCGGTTAGGTTTAGCTGGATTGCAAAATCTGAGACTAACTCACAACAATAAAAATCGTCGAGTACTCATCAGTAATTATATGAAAATTCTTTTCGTCGTAAGTCTCCCACAATGTTATATAAAAAACGATGAAAACGACATATACAGATAAAAACTGAGAATCGACTGGCAAGTGCTAGTTTTTGGGCACTTCTATCACCCACGCGTAACCATCAGTGATAATGAGCTGATCCGACACAAACTACTCGGCAAGTAGTCTGAAATCTACATGAATATTTTAACTACGTTAGTGGCAGACCAAACACAAACAATATTATTGACCTGGAAAGAAAAGAGCACGGTCAGTGAATTTCCATCGGTACTTAGTAAATTACACTTGACGTGTATCTAGCGATGTGGAGTGCTGATTTCCAGTGAATGAGTGTAATTAACACGAAATATTCGCCCTAATCCCAAGCATCACCTGGTTAAAGTCCTAATGGAAAACGGTGTCGTTAAAGCGGAATCCCGTTTAAAACAAAAAAAGAAAAATACCAACTTTATCACAGGCTATATTGAGGCAGCCGCATGGTAGCAACACGAAGAAGTAGACAGTCTGGCGAAAGTAGACGGCGCGAAATGAATTCACGTCCAACTGAAAAAATATGCACGTTGTTTGTTCAAAAGGCGACCAAAGGAAATGTGATAGGGCAGATGCTAAATCGAACTGTTCAATGAAAGAAACGGTTGTTATATACAGTACGTAGAACAAACAGCCAAGCACTGTGAGACAAGATCCAGTCACATGCCCTTGCACATGCGCTCTCTTTCGAGAGACTTCCACAAAGGGATGTCGACGGAGAATTGGCACATAATGAACAATTCAGCAGAACACACGTCAATAAACACAAAGGAAAGTGATCTGTGGAAGGGCATTCCTAAAATTCCTGTCTAACATTGTGGGTTTGGGGCACAACGAGCGATTAGAAGACGAGGTTGGCCATCAACCGGAGGACTGCTGCTCCTGTGGAAAATACAAACTCGACCAAACCAATTCACTCAAAAACGTAGCCCAATTGCCATCAAACTCGTCTCTGACTGCCCAATTTTCGTCGGAAGTTGATTGAATCGAGCGCAGCAGATTCCTTAAAAAGTAGGCAGGAAAATATTGTATTATTCCATGAGAAAAATTGACTATTCACTCAGTAGTCATCATTGATTCATATGGGGGCTTGGCACAGTCGGACAACTCAAACAAAGTTCCGAGCACAATGTCAACAGAACAGCAGAGACAAACGTACAGCCATAGAGATAATTCAAATTAAACCGTGGCACTAAGAAGCATAAAGACACAACACAAAGGACTAGCTTTGTGTACACTGAAGACATGAAAACCTAAAAGCATTCGTACTTCAAACTTATTAGCGATACACTGGCGCCTGGCGGAATTTACTGGGGGCGGGTATTTGGTAGTATCTGCCAAGTGAGTTCCTCTATTCACAGACTTAAGCGATCAGGCCACGTACTAAGAATGTCACCTAGCGGTCTGCCACACCGAGCATTCTTTGCCGACGCTGGGGGCGACTGGCGTAAGGTGCGAGGTGGACAGATGATTACCTGGCTTAGAGAAATGAAGTCGTTCTTCAGAGGGCTGGTCATTGTAGGTCGGATTCGTCTCTCAGGCTGAAACCTCTGCGACCCATAGATTTAATGATTGAAGATAGCGACTAAGCGGGCTCAGTGGCGTAAATGGTGTCGTTATTTAGAGGCGTTGATTGTGCTCCAAGTGCAGTTAATGGTGCGGGGTAGTTAAAACTGTAAGAATACTGCCTTGTTGATGCCGTACTTTCGCTTATAGCTCGGTCGTTTGTTTGCAAGGTGTGGTATAGTATGTTTGAATAAAGTCGAAATTGTTTTTAGAATTTGGCTTCTTTCCCTTTTCTTTCGATTTTTATCGGCTAGGGTTTGCCTTTTTCGTTAAGGTAGTGTAGCAGTTATGTACCAGCATGAAGTGTCGATGCCTTGCTGTCAGTAATTAAGAGGATGATGAGTGGAGGACAAACATACAATTCAGAGAGCAAAACGCAAAGTGAAAGCCTTCAAGCTAATGGCAAGTGGCTCAAATACTTCCGTGAAATTCGACGAGCAGTGACAGCAGATGAAACAGAACAAATTCGATAACGAACATACCTTTCTTTAGGTCTCACTTGTGAAGCATTCTCCTTCTCGTCTGCTGATAAAACGAGATCGTCAGAGCTAGATTTTTGCGATGCAAGCGTTTGCGTGGGAGCTGGAGTAACCGACTGGACCGTTAAATTGGTTGGCTGAGACAATCGCAGTGTGACTGGAACGGCCTCAGAATTTTCTGATGACACAACGTCTAGTAGGTTACCCCTGGCGGACGGCTCGGACCAAGCGGCAGGTTGGTCAGAGGCAGAACGCTGTAAAGATCAAAAAACGAAGAAGGGTAAAACGGGGTATGAAGACAATTGAAAAGGGATATTTGGTGGAATACACCATTAATTCACGCAGAGTCTCCGAATATTCGACGTCAAATCTAGTATTTCCCGGCGTCTCGTATTGAGCATCAATGATAATTGATAACAGTTAAAACTATTATAAACTGCGCGTTCCAATTTGGCTGTACTTTGTAGTATATCAAATAGATTCTACTACTGAGCTCTTAAAATTTAGCTGATTCTCGAAATTGCGCACATTACATTCAGCCGACCTGAGACATTTTGCACAACTGTGGTCTCCACATGTAGTACTCGAAGTGACCCATTTGGGGTTTGTCGCATTCCGTTACTGAGGTCTCGCGGCTTATCTGACTAGCTAACATTTCAGCCTTGTAGTCTTTCATGTCAAGATATGAGAGAACGCACAGTGCCATAGCATTTTTTCCCTGCTATGGACTATCAAAGTCGTTCTAACTTCACATACATGTTAGCATTCGCAAACCTTAACAGCAAACTTAGGGTGTAATGTCCAGGAATTTAGACATTTGCTCAAATACGCTGATTAGGCGTCAATCAATCAAGCGGATTGTTTAGAGAGTTTCTTCTCTGAAGTCACTTTACATTCAAGTTGACGCATCGAATAAATCCGTTTTCGGTTGGAAATTTTGAGGATAGGGGGTCCGTACGTTGACAGTAAAATGTTCGTTCATAACGGTTGAGTGATCCTAACGGTTCTTTTGATACAACAGAATGAAAACGCAGAACTAGGCTGTTTACAAACCATTGTGCAATCCACAGAAGTTCGTGATCCACAACAGCACATTTTGAAAATATGGATTAAGACTGTTTCCGCATTGTACTTAGGGATGGTTACAAGTGTACGTTTATCTCAGCTCACAACGAAAGATGAACTGCTGATTGTTGATCCGACTGCATACAGAGTGGCATGCCACATCTAACGGAAGAGCTTCAGAGTATGTGACCTCGATTTTGACGGCAGCTATCTACTCGTGCATATATTCCGACATAAGGGAAGCATATCACAACTCATACATTAGGTTAATGTTCGGTGAGACGCGGAATTTCCAAATAATCGGAATGGAACAGGAAGGCACATTGAGCAACCACATTTATAATTCACGAATAGTTTACTGGAATAACAGTCTGTAACCCGCACTCTGATGTGGTGAGCGGCTAATTAGGAACGATGTCAACGCCACTTGAAACATTTATATAGGTTGTCATTCCATTTCAGAAGTTATATATACACTTAGCACGGTGGAATTTGCACACAGTCGGTAACGTACCGCAATAAATGAAAAGAAAAACGGACGATTATGCACAGCAAAAATGGAAAGGGGTGAGAGAAGATAAGAGAGTTCACTGGTTCACGCAGAGACAAGCAACACAAGTGTCACTCACTAACACTCTTCGGCATATCAGACAGCGTCCTCCACCATAAGGGAACATTATTCTTTTAACCTCAGTCGGATGCCTAAGAACGCCCCATTGAAGCAAGTCTCAAGGTCAACAGCCTTCATACCTAAAACCCAAGTCATACAGTAGCCATCAAACTGAGGCTTCTATCTAAACCCGCTACCCGCAAACACGGCACAGCATGGTAAGCGATGAGTTAGCAATCGCAAAATATTCCCGAACCAATGTAGCCTGCTAGACAAACCACTGTGTTCAGAGGCTACCAAGACTGTCCATCGCGAAGACCCGTCGACAAACTTCGTCATTGCTGACAAGTTGTCCCCGCTACACGCCGACAATAATTAGAGGACACCGACGATCGAAAACGGACATTGTATATGTAGGACGTTTTCGGAAGTCAAAATTCCTTTCGACTGACCCTGTTGAACTCTCTTCTTTGACCCCGCCTAACTAGACACTCGTTATTCCAACAACCACCGTCTAATTTCACTACTTGCACCATCCTGCCTCTCTCAATTATTGAACCTCACTCACCTGCCCACACACCCATTGTTGTCTGTCCGTTTCACCCTCCCCACCTCCTGTGAATACGGCCTTCCCATGGATCGCCGTTAAACGGCCACCGACTAATCGGTCGTCTATTTAGACATACAGTAGGCCGATCCGATCGCCTTTCGTCGATTCGTCATTGCCTGTCGGTCGTCTATGCTTGTACTTGTGCCTTTTGGATCATTGACGGCCCATTGGGACCAACTACTGTATCTTATCTCACGAATGCAAACGAATTGAGGTTTGTTTCTTTTAACTGATTATAGTATTTATGTCAGTAGTACCACGGTTTCCAGCGCCTTGACTTGGTTTTGATATTGGGCGTCGTTGGCTTTACGTGCGTCATTCAACGTTCGTCGGAAGAACATACAGTATACAACATCCGTACAAATGGCCAGGTTTCGCAATCATGCATTAGGAATGCCCGTACGGCGAAACTATACACTCGGCCTTTTACTGATAGACTGAGATCATGTTCACACCGCAGATGACGTAAGTCGGCGAATGCTAGGCGAGCATCAGCTGTATGATTTGTAATTTCATCAGACACTCCACCAGCGCTGATGCACCTCCCAAGGTTGCACCATTTGACGCACACTCGAATAAAGAACAGACAAGGCATAAGATTGAACAGTTAACGAAAAAGTCATTCTTTAGACAGTTTTTAACTGTTCCCGATGCCCTGTGTGAGGGCAGTGACCAATTACTCTCACTCAAGTTTATGTCTAAATTTAGTTGTGTTAAATTTACAAGCATCAATATGTTGAGCACAAACTGAACACCGCGACATAGTGATAATCCTAAGCAAATTGACACATAAAAATAAACATATAATCTTGTCACCACAACCAGTACCGGCCACCTTCGTCTCGACGGATTACATGACCGAGGTTTTCAGCAATATATAACACAAGTTCTAAAAAAAGAAAGACAAGTCCAAAATTGACATTAAGATGCCGCTTTTGAACCATGCAACAAATCATTTCCGATAAAGATACATTCGGCTTTGACAAAAAAGCATCGAGAAACAAAGCAATGCACTCAGATTCACATTGGAGTCATTTTGTGCTTAATCCTGTCGCTAGTGATTATATGAAAACGGTTTAAGACGTCATGGATATCCTACGTCCAGAAGCTGATGTTAACCTGGTTGACAAATTTGCTTAAACTTTTAACTCTAAGCCAAACTAATTGCGACCCACGGTGAACCATATTTCTTGCTGGTGAAAGTCTATTTCCTCCACAAGAGTTTATTTTTCAAGATTTATGCGAAAAATATTGTGTAATTTTGAATTACATCCTTTCGTGCCATAACCTGCTACGACTCAATCTTGGTGCATGCTTTTCTCCTCTCCAAATTGGCTCATTCCAACTTCACCGCGTCAAATAAGGTGAGATTCATCAAGGTCACATACTCAGACGCTCGTCTATGCTACGTCCGATTTGAAAGTAAATACATTCACAGCTGAAGGACAAGGTTTTCTGTGTTCTCATGGGATTTTCAGTACCATCACGTTCTGTACTACGTGCTCGCCATTCGCATATCGTATACTGAGGAATTATCCCATTGAAGGCCATAACATTTTTTTTCTTCATTGTTGTG